>MKEJ01010261.1:0-26172 GCA_001753735.1 Embelia ribes
ATATATCTATCGTTAAAATATTCGTCGCTATTCCGTCGTTAGGCCGTCGGTAATATTTTACTATTCATTTTCGTCGTTAAGTCTGTCGTTATTTAACGACGATTTAATTTTCATCGTTAAGTACGTTGTCATTTAATGACGATTTAATTTCCGTCATTGTTCTTGTAGTGTAACAATTTATTTTGTCCAAAATTTCTATGTAAAATTTATGAATCTCTAATATTCATGAATATTTAAGAAAAAACAAAATAAGTGCCAAAAATCATATCATGAAATATCCAAATGACAAAATAATTCATATAACCCTTGTATCGCATGGGCTACAAACTAGTATAATATAAAGAAAAGAGAAAAAATTGTTATTGATGTTTGGAAACACTTTATATATAATAGAGTTATAATTAAGAAATGAAATAATACTTGATAAACAGAAAATAATCTAACTAACAAGGAAATTAGTCCTATTAGGAAATATATTATGCTACAAACAAAATCTAATTTAATTGATCTCATATCTATTTTAATACATATTGATATAAATTCCTTCAAATCCAACACAGTTTTACATGAAACCAATGATAAAGTAATAAATTTCAATTTTGAAGACACGGGAATTAAAAAAAAGGATAAATAATAAAATTATTTGGTGACTTTCGAGTAAAATAATTCTACTAATCATGTAAACAAACCTTTCAATTTTAATTTCCTATTTAATGGAGTCTCTATGCCGGTTGTTGGGTAAAGTGGCACTCTCCTTTTGCACATATATATTCATGGTTACTGAAATAAAAACAAAATTACTAAACAGTAAAACTATAATTTTATAAAAATATAATTAATAAAATAAAATAAAGCTAATGAAAAAAGAAATATACAATATATAAAATAATATTTACTAATAAGTAAAAGCAATGTTAATTAAAAACACAAAAACACATGAAATGTACTAAGAGTTTTTAAACGGTTAATGCTGACTAATAATCAACCAAAAAATAAAGAAAAGAATTTGTTTATAAATAACGAAAGGTTTATAACTATAAAAAGTAGTTTTTCTCCGTTAGGAGTGTAAAAAAAGTACTCAAAATTTATTAATATGTAATGAAAAGTAAAAAAAAAAATAGAAAAATAACTCTTGTATTGCATGGACTACAAATAAAATTAGTAAAATATTTTAGCAGCATTGCCCGAGTAATAGTTATTGGCAGGGGCTGATCTATAGGAGCCGGGGCCTTCATCAATATTTTATTTTGGGGCCTATTTGAAAATTTTAAGCAAGATAACTATGGGATTTAAATGTTAATTTTAGTTACCAAAAATGTTGGAAGTAGATAGTAATACGTTCGGAAAATATATTATTATAAAGATTTGATTCCATGTAACAATATATGACCATATAAATTTTTTATGAAAAAATAAGTACTAAAAACAATTTTGAAAATGGGCCTTTTAAAATTATGGGGAAAGATATTTAGGCCTTATAAAAAAAAAATTATTTCCACTAATATATATTTATATTTTTAATATATTTAAAATTTTTAAAATTTTGGGTCCCTTATTTTTTTAAAGCCTAAAACAATTGCCTTATTAATCTAGTGGGACAACCGGTATTTGTTCTATGTAGCTATATTTAGTGACCCGGAGTGACGTGTCTCTAAATTTAGTTGCAACATTGTAGGAAATTGCTACTTTATTGCGCAATGGTATTTAGCCTTTGATAGCTAAATGGATATAGAGTAGCTACATTGTTGGTTGATTACGCTAAAAAAATATATAAAAATAAGGGTTTTATTTAGAGTAATAGCATCAATTATTTAATATTTAATATACGTAATATATTATTTCTCGGTATTATTATTTTTTATATGCGTTTCAGGTAATTGATGTTAAAAAAGCTAAATAATGAGCCTGTAAAAAATTACTGTAGAATTGTGATGAAAAATGAAAAATAAAAAGTACAGTAAATGATCATCAATTTCAATATATTTCGATTAGATAGTTCAACAAGTTGGATCTTATTTTGCACCATAACCCTTCCATATCGTTACAGTCATTTTTCTCTGAATAATCACCATACCTTCGTATTTGTCACCACTCCCTTGTTCCCTCGTCACTTTCCAACCATCATTAACTTTATTTTAATTTTTTTGGTTTGTTTGGTTGAATAAAAGGCCAAAGAATGTGGCATTGGAAAAAGGACACTCATTTTAATCTCTCCTCATCTTCCATTCATTTCCTCCTTTTTCGATGACTACAAGAAGGCCACGGAGAAAAACAGAGGAGAGACTACCCACTTTTCTAATGTGTTGTTGAATTTTGTCATTTTTTTTTGCCATTTAAAAGAAATATGCAATTGTTAGTTTTGAGTAGATGAACAATTTATTCTCTCATTCTCTCAATTAAGAAGTTCTTATTTATAGTTTCTATCATTTTAAGTATGTAATATTTGGTTTAGGAATCGAAACTTGATGTGGGTGTAGATTCACGCCAAGGGGAGGCACCTTCCCTTTCTATTTTCATCATTAATTCAAGTTTGTAAGTTAATTTTGTTTATTGATTAAGTTATTAAATTTAGAAGCATAATTATTTTTTTAATTAGCTACAATGGTATCATTAGTGTTGCTTAATTTGTAGCATAATTATTATTTTTAATTAGTCACAATGTTTTCATTTATATGCTCTAAACTAAATTTTGTTATGCTCAATGTTTCCATGTTAGGCTAGGCTTATTCTTACATAGGGGATGAAAATAAATTAGTAGAATCTCCTAACACCTTAATTTATGAGTATAGTTTTATAAATCTTAATCCAAAAAATTTGAATTAGTCTAAAAATTTAGAGTTTTAAACATGTTTGAATAGTTTAGAAATTATCTGGGTGTAGTTGTGGAGTCTTAAAAACTCTTGATGGCACCAAAAGTAGAAATAAACCTGATTAAAAATATTAGTAATTTTCTAGATAAATTAAATTAATACTCATCTATTAGGGTAATTAAGGGAGAAAAATAATTTATTGGATTTCCTAATATATGCAAGACTTTAATTATTATTGTTATTGTTTCTATTTGTTAAATCGCATTTTTGTTAAAATCATAAAACACTCCCATTTCAGGAAAATCCACGGAGTAATTAGGTGTACTTTTAATATAATTTAAATATATGAAAATGAATTCCGACGATAGGATAGCATAATTCGAGTTTTTCTAGAATTTCCGTTACGCTTAGGAGTCTTCGAGAGATTCGATACTCTTATTTTTACCGAGTAAACGACGATAATACCTTAATGTACTTGCTAAGTAAAAATCTACACGTTTAGGGTTCAGTCAAATTTTTGGCACCATTGCCAAGTACTCCCTTGTAACAAAGTGCTAATAATGTTCGAATCACCGTTATTTCGGTCAAATTCCAACAAATTCCCATAGCTTGTAAGTAGTGGAAGTCCAAAATTCCACCTCTCACTCATTTACAAAAGCGACTTTTACAACAAGATGTCGAAGCTAGTCTTTCGACGCTAGTCCTGATGAGTAATCAAGGCGACGAAGACAATCATCCTCTACCGGATTTCAAATATCCTGGTGGTAGAAAATTTCTCAATAATCCTCCAATTCCTCCTCCTCTTCCTCCTCAAATTCATCAAAGTGTGCCACCTCCCATGGCAGGCTACCAAAATCCTCTGGGGAATCCACTTGGATTATCCCCCTGACAATGGCAAGTGGTTTAAACTTATATTGCCATGAATCAACTGCTGCCACCTCCCGTTCATTATCTGGTTCCCCCTCTTATCAATCTTGTTTATCTTCCGGCAGAAGACATGCTTCAACCTTTAAAAAGATGTATGCCGTCGTGTATAATTCTCTCCAAAACCCAACAAGGGGGATTCAAGTTCAAGGCGGGGATGATTCGATCCCTTCCAGAATTCAATGGCTTGGAGTGTTTATCATCTCAATGAGGCCAAATAGTGGAAGGCGAAGTATGTCGCCTTGAAGAATAAAATGGTTGTCTTGGAGATCGAAAAGATACATATGTTAGCTACACCTCCAGTGTCCATTACTTGTGACTTTTGCCAAGGTGATGGCTATAAAATGGAGGATTGTTACCAAATGGCGATCATGAAAGACATATTTTACGGCCAAGCTCAAAAGGCCCAATAAGAGCAATAACAACCTTCTCCGACACATAATCAAGGTAGGGAAAATCCTTTCTCCAAAACCTACAATCCTGGGTGGTGTAATCACCCTAATTTTTCATGGAAGAATGAGGCTCCTCTGCCTCAAAACTTCCAATCCAAACTGGAGTACAAACCTTCATGACCAGATGTTTATATTGCTCTTTCTTACCAACAAAATAAGCCATCGGTACCTATTGTAGATCTTCATGTTAATACTTTTGAGAAAACTGTCACCAAAATCTCCCAGAACTTGAAAAATCGTATCAAATCTCTAGGTGAACCGGGATGAGGACGACTATCGGCGCAACCTGAGTCGCATCTGACAAAGTTGGTACAATTTACCAAGAGTAGTTCATCGGAGCCAAAACAATTTAATCAGATTAATGCGGTGACGGTTTTAAGAAATGGAAAAACTATCCCGAACATAGGGGAATAGGGAGCAAAAGGAAAGAAGAAAGGAAATGGGACTAAAAACTCAACTATTTTTAACTTTTGGATCAATCAAAAATTGAAGAAAAATTATTGAGGGACAAATTTCCCAAAATTCACCGCTTACGTTTTATCGAAGTAATACTTCGATCGATCCAACTCCTTAAGTGCACTAAAGTGAAAATCAACCCTTATTTCAATTGTTTGACACTCCGATTTGCCCTCAATCCAAGGTGTCAAGTGATAAAACATCTAAGGGGCTAAGTAGGGAGATAGAATAGGAAAAGTAGTTGGTACTAGGGAGAATTAAAAGCCCAAAGAAGTCGTTTATGCTCCAAGATCTCCATTTCCTTAACGCTTATCTCCACCCAAGGTGGCACTTCAAAAAGAGATCTTTGAAACCCTTTAACAAGTGAATATCAACATCCTACTCCTTGATGCCATTAAACAAATCCCATCGTATGCAAAGTTGCTCAAAGACTTGTGTATGATGAAACGAAAGTTTAATGTTAAGGAGACGCCGTTTATCACCAAGGAAGTTAGAGCAATTATCAATCCCTATACTCTTATCAAATATAAGGACCCCGATTGTCCTACAATACTGATAAAAATAGGTTATTGCACAATTGATTGTGCATTACTCAATATTGGTGCAAGCGTGAATCTCCTTCCATATTCTTTCTATCAACAATTAGAATTAGGCAAACTAAAGCCTGCACATGCTGTACTTCAAATAGCAGATCGATAGGTGAAAATGCCAAGGGGTGTCATCAAAGATGTTTTGGTTCAAGTTGAGAAATTCTATTATCTGGTGGACTTTATTGTCCTTGATACTCATATTGTCCCGACTCAACCAAATACATTATGATTATTCTTGGACGTCCGTTCTTTGGAACATAAAATAATGTCATCAATTGTAGGGATGGAATCCTTAAGCTTTCATTTGGAAGCATGAAACTGGAGATGAATGTCTTCAAAGTATGCAAGAAACCCAATGAAATCAAGAGTAATTTTGAAGAGGTCGATCTCATTCAAACAATTTGCGATGAGCATTTAGAAATGGAGGTTGTTGAGAACAAGTTTTAGAAGTATGTACTTACTTGAACGGATACCAATGTCGAGTGTGAGAAACTAGAGTCAATACAAATAGTAAGGTTGGAGCCACATTTTGAGCCTCTTGAAATTCCTTCTTCGAAGGTTATTCCTTCAAACGAGAAAGTTCCCAGGACGGAACAAAATCCACTCCCTAAGAAGCTTAAGTATGTCTTTTTAGGAAAAGGGAAGTCATTTACCGTGGTTATTTTGTCCACATTTACTCCGATTTAAGAGGATACTTTGCTCAAAGGTCTTGGCAATATCACTAAGCCATTGGTTAGTCGATAGCATACTTAAAAGGAATAAGCCTTTCAATTTGAACCCGCCGAATTTACCACGAGGACAAAGCGCCAAATGCGACGGAGGAATAATCCTATTATGAAACTTTTCTTTAACAGAAAATGACTCGATTCATTTTATAAAAGGATGTTGATTCCTGATTCCACTTTTCGAAAGAAAAATAAAAGCCAAGGGCTAAAGTGTTTGAATAGGTGAACGAGCCTAATTATAGTAGAAAAAAGATAGGGTGAAATTGGTTGGACAATAGAAACAAAAACTAGTATTACTATAAAAAAATTGTAACAGAGCGTTATTGGAGAGATATGATTGGAAATTTAAGTCGAATGACGCCACATTGATAATCGACTTATATTTTGGAATGTGAAAAGTTTAAATTACATGTTTTAAAAATTTATTTTCAGTCTAAGTATATAAAAGACATTGGATTCATATACAATCTTGCTATTTCATAGAGAGTTCGCCCTAGTTTTGTTTGAATTTCCCTGAGTAATCGAGATTAGGTGACACAATTCGAACCCGATTAAAGTTGTGTTTACTCGGATTTAGGAAGGTTGAACGGTCTAACTTGTTAAATTGTACAACTTGTTAAATTTATTATTTCCTTGAACTTTATTGAAAATTTGGAACTCATGTTATGGTGTTTGTGGGTGTCGCTCTGGTAAGTCCTCACGAGACTACACTCGTCCACTAGGGACACCTATGGGTTTAAAAACTTAATGCATACACTAAATGCATTCGTGATTTTTACGCTTTATTTTGAGTATTTTATTTTTCTTTTTTCTTTGTTTAACGGCGTGCCATTATTTGTGATTTATTACATTACTAGAGACTAGCAATGTTTGGAGATATTGTGTGATTGCGCTATAAAAAAAGTACAAAATAAGAGTTTAAGGGGCAATAACATCAATTATTTGACATTAAAAGGAATATAACTTGTTTTATTACGGTATTATGGGTTTTAGTATGCATTTTAGATAATTAATGTTAAAAAGTCCAAATTACAAACTTGTCAGAATTGTTGTGAAATTGTGGTAAGAGTTGAAGACACGATAATTAAAGAAACAAAAAGCACAACAAGTTACTCACATTTCCAATATATTTTGATCAGACAAATCAAAAAATGGAACAACTTATTTTTCAACATAATCTTATCCTATCCTATCTATATATTAATGTCTCCCTGATTTACTTATACTCGTTCAGCACACTATACCACTCCCTAATAACTCCATAACTATCTCATTAATCACTAATCTCACCACGCCTCATCACCACTGTCGATCACTAGTCAATTCTCCTCCTATTATTTTTCTTTGATTGGTTGTATTAAGAAGATTACGGAAGGGGAGGACACGGCATCAATCATCATTTACAATTTACGTTTTTGGTTTTTCTTCTTTTGTTTTTCTTGGTCTTTAGGAAGACTTGTAAGAAGTTTACGGGGGCCAACTCTCCACCTCATATTTTATTTTCCATTTTCTTGATTTTTTTCTTCTTTTGATATTTTGCAAGAGTGTACTGGTGTATGGTGATTGTTGGTTACAATTTCAACGATATTTGAAGAATTTGCTACTATTAGTCAATAAAAGTTTATAAGTTAATTTTGTTTCTTGTTAAGTAATTTAATTAATGGCATAATTATTTTCTTAATTAGTTGTAATATTTTCATTCTTATTGTCTCAATTGATTTTTTTTTTTAATTTTAGCGTTGTCTTGCCAGGATACATTTCTTCTCGCTTAAGGGATGAAAATAAATTAGTGGAATCTCCTAACACCTTAATTGATGAGTATGATTTGATAAATTTTAATCCAAAATTTATTTAGTCTAAAATATAAGATTTGAACCTGTTTAAATACCTTAAAAATAATCTAGGTGTAGTTATGGAGTATGACAAACTCTCGATGACACACTTGGTAGAAATAAACCAGATTATAAATATCTGTAATTTTTTAGACAAACTTTATTTGGAACTCATCAATTAGAAGAATTAAAGAAGAAAGCTAACTTCTTGAATTCCTCATTTAGTCAAGATTTTTAATTATTATTGGTAAAATTTATATTTGTTAAATTGTTAGCCAACACTTCTCTAATATCATAATCAACCATGGAGTAATTAAGTGTAAGGATAATTTAATTATTCTTAATAACTAAAAGTCAAGTGTTTAGAAACTTCTTATGAATTCTGAGCTAATTAGGAGTTTTTGAGATCGATACTTAGTTTCTTACCGACAAAATTACACCGTTTCCTAGTGCATTTACTATGTTTATAATTTACATATTTACAGAGCAATCACCAAGAGTGGTGTGTTAACTTTGTGACACACCTAGCCACTCGGCCAAAACTTGTAGGATGTAGCCAAAACAAACCATTGCGCCAATGGCTCACTACTCCATCAAAAGAGTTTTGGCTAAGGCCTCATACAATATGACATTCGATCTCTCAAATCTCTTTATTCATTCAGAGTATGATGGCTCCGACGAGGTTATCCTTGGGGATTGTTTAAGTTTGAAAGTGACACATATTGATTCCTCTACTTTATCTTGCAATTCTTGAAATTTTAAAATTTATAATACTATGTGTGTTCTATCCATACATAAAACTTGATCTCTATTCATCATTTTACTAAAAGTAATCATGTTTCTATCAAAGTTTACCCTACCTTTTTTTTTATTGTGAAGGATATTACTACGGGAGCGATCATTCTCAAAGGACTATGCGGGAATAGTTTGTATCCACAATGAGCATTGGCAGTTTCAAAATTTCCAATGATTACTAATTTTTTTAGAGCATACAAGTCTTAATGGATGGCATAATCGACAAGGTCATCTCTCTTATATAGTCTTGCATTTAATTAAGTTGTTTTCTCTTCCCATTTCAAAATAAATTAATAGTAACTCAAAGTTGTGTAATTCTTGTTACTTGAATGAAAGTAGACATCAACCTTTTCGAACAACTTTCTTGGATAGTTCTCATGTGTTATATTATGTGTACTATGTTGTTTGTGGCCTAATCCCATCACTACCAATGATTGTCACCAATTTATGTTATTTTTTTTTACCACCTTACAATATATTTGGTTCTTTCCATTTATGGAAAAATAAGAAATGGACTCCATTTTTTTACAATTTTAAAAATATGGTTGAAAAATAGTTTAATAGTCAACTTAAAAACCATTATTTTGATAATGGAACCGAGTTTATAAAAATGCAAAAAAAATTCAATAATAATGGATTTGGTTTCTTTACTATTACTCCCTATACTCTTCAACAAAATGGTACTTTCCCATGCTCGTCTTCCTCTAATATTTTGGAATTATGCATTCGAAATTGTCGTCTATTTATCAAATCGCACGCCCACACCAGTTCTCCAAAATAAATATCCTTTTGAAGCTCTTTTTGGACAAATGCCAAACTATACAATATTACGTGTTATTGGATGTTTAGACTTTTATACCAAACACAAGCTTGAACCTCATTCTAAATTGTGTATATATTTAGGCTATTCAACATCCCAAAATGTAAACAAGTGTCTTTATTTTTCACTAAATCACCTATATTTATCTCAACATGTTATTTTTTATGAACACACATTCCTATTTTCAGTCATGCTATCCTTGTCAACTGACTATACCGAGCTTTTCAAAATCTCTATCAACGGGTGATTGCCACTAGTGCCTTCGGTGCGGCTAACAACTCCATATAGGTCTTCTTCCAATACCTTTTTCCAATTATTTACCTCCTGCTCAAAATACATCCTTGACTCACTACAAAAAAATAAAAAATAAAAAATAGCTATAACTGTTTTGGTCAGTAAGTGGTCACAAAACCTATTTTTGTGACCACTTTGCGTCCAAACTATTTTACTCGGTAAAATGTTAGATGCTAAATTTTAGCTACTACTTTTCTACGCAGGCGCAATATTGTATCCACTTAACGTCCATTATGTGGATGGGAATGTACCTTAGATTTATCCACCCGTGAAGGACCACTTGGCAACCACAATAATCGGTGACAAAGTGGTCACAAAGCAAACATTATTTTTTAGTTTATTTAATAATTATGGTCGCAATATGATCGTTACTTTGTGTATACTAAGTTGTCGAAATCTTTCGTGGATGCAAAGTGGTCGATATATATATATATATATATATATGACTAATTTTTTAATATTTAATAATAGTAATTATAAAGTGGACGGTGAGTGGTCGCTATTTTTAATAAATTTTAAAAATAATTTCAGGATTTAAATATTGCATATTTATATATAAATATATTATATATAAAGGTGCAAATATTAAAATCCTGAAATTATTTTTTAAATTTAAGCTAATAATAACAAAAATATTAATACAATATAAATCCAAAATAATTACTACATAAGATTTAAGTCCATACATCCATAACAAGTTGCTAGTCCATGTCATTAGCCTACCCAAAATAATTACTCCAAGACTTAATTACTACATAAATGTAAATCCATACGTACACAAAAGATAACCATTCTAAGAAATTAGTCTACCCAAAATATACGCGAACTTTGATATCCTACGACTAGTCTAGGTCATCAACAAGGTTATCACCAGGAGGGAGGGGATGGAAGTCTCGTGCCAAAGTTGAGAGTCCATGAGTTTGCAAGAAATCTTGTACCATTTGCAGCGCTCGTGCCTCTACTCTCTCATTGACATTGAGAGCATCCTGAATGCGCTCATCCTCCATGCGCTGAATGCATTCATTTATGCCATCTAGCACGGACTAGAAGCCGGAAGTTACAGACGTTACCTATGAAGTAGCGAAGCTGCTCCCAAGAATGACAGAGGCTTGGGACCCAATCTTATAAATCTTTCTCTTCTTTATCCTTCCAACCGCTTCCATGTACATCTGGTCATCAATAACGGAATCAATAACATCACCACATCCTTCCAGATCTTAGGATAGCCTGGCATACTTTGCCCTTAATTCCTCCTTCAATATCAACATAAAAAAAGAAGATTAGAAATACTAAAAAGTTACTAATCTATATTATTTATAAAACACATTTTATATATCTTAAATTTTGTTTTCATATGGATGTGCGCAATCATCTGTACACTACGTATCAACTTTACTGAATAAACTATTGATATCATTTTTGCATTGAGGCAAAAGTAATGCTTTTTACTAATCCACAGAGGTTAACATAAAGTAAGTAGGAATCGACTAAATACCTAGTGATAGATCAAGGTTTATTTGTCGTTTAGTTGAATCATTTTTAGCAATTTCATATGTCATTAATCATCTGATATGATATGCATAAATATCATATATGAGAAAAAAAGAAGAAGAGATTTTCCCTTATTTTTACTCCTCTGTTACCATTAATATTTTTTTCATATATCTTTTAGTTTACATAAATATAAAATGTCTAAAATTTTATAAAATTGGGTTTGTTTGATTACAAACTTTACCATAAAAAATTAGCTTTTATCTATCCAACAAAAAAAAAAAAAAACTGAGAGAATTGTAAAAATAGAGACCTCCTCAATAATATTCACTCATGTCCATTTCTTTTTTTGTTCGTTTTTTTAATAAATAAATTATTGTTGGTGTTTCAGGTTCTAAAAGTCCATATGCATTGTGAAGCTTGTGCTCAAGAAATCAGAAAGCACATATTCAAAATGAGCGTTTAGTTTTAAATTACTTAAAATGGCAAAAAAGGAGAAACTATGTATGTATCCTCCGAATGTAGTGAACAAGTGTTCTATCTCAATATGATGTGCATCTGCATGTGTGCTTTTATGAGTAACAATTTTAGGATAATAATGATGAAAATAAGAATAATAACTCTTCAATCCATAAGATTAACTAATGGAGTTATTCCCTAAACTTATATAAACCTTAACACTTTAGGCAATGGAGTTGAAAACAATTATACAATGAAGTTAAAATTACTTACATAAACCTTTTATGACTTTTTGTCAATGAATGTCCCGTCAGACCTATAATGAATGCGAAGAAAGATAGATTTTTAAATTGGAAACTCCCCGTCCGGCCCCTTCATCCCAAACGCTAGCTGAAAATTGGGCTTTGAACCACCCAAGTGAGTAGATGGCCCACCATCGCCACTATTGCAATTGGTGACATTTTTTTCCAATAACTTTTTGGCCTCTGGAGTGTCCCAAGCTGCTACCCACCTACTCTATATCCACTCTGCAATACTAGTATGATCAACGGTGCCTTTCTTCATACGACTAAGCTAATTAAAGTACCGCTTCGTTGCCACCTTCATGAAGGCGCTACGAATAATATCATCATAGCAGTCCCACTTACATACTTTCTGCAAAATTGGGAAAAATACATGTTATACAAATAATATAAAGTTAGCACAAAAAATAAGATATAAAGTAACATAATAAACAATATATACCTTGAAATTTTCAAAGAAATTTTCTTTGTCAATTGGTTGACATTCCGCCAGGTCCAACCTTCTTCGTCGATAACTATCTGATATAGCTTGGTGATCTTGTTCAAGACCGAGGGCATAAAACTATTTAACTCATATCTATTAATACAACAAAAAATGATATAGAAATAAAAAAAGAAATAAATTATATATGATATCTTATCTACCGATCCAAGTGAGGTGTGCAAGTAATCAATTTTCGCAAGTCAGTAGGGGTTGGAGGGTCCTCTGAGGCGGGAGGGGCCCCAGGAGTAGGGGCATGAAAGTCCCATCCAGTGGCAGAATGGGTCCGGGGGCAAGGTTAGGGGCAGAAGAGTTCTCCCCGGCGACAGAACAGGCCTTGGGGATAGGAACAGATGACTGTGGGTTAGGAGGTGAGATCTCAATAATCAGAGAAGTCCTAATATTTCTAGGAGATTCTACCTTAAGACTTATTTCTATCTCGGCAATGCTCTCATTGAGAGAATTTTGTAACTAGTGCTGGGGGCCACAATTTTGGGAGTTGGAGGAGTTGGGAGTGAAGAAGCAATCACTAGAAAACCCACGACCGCCCGAGAAACCACGACCACCTCTGGAACCACCTCTTGATGTTCTAGCCATATAGATAAATATGACAACAGAATACTATATCAGTTCAACTTTAGCCAATTATAGATAATTTTAAAATAATTTATCGAATATAGAACTTTTAAAAATATGTACAAATTGTTTTTCCAAAAATTTTGTACAGATATGTACAAATATATTTTTTTACCAAAAATCTGTACAAATCTTAAAGTATAATTAAAAATATGAGTAAAAACATATATACAAACTATGTAGACAAAAAGAGACCACCGATAGTATATACAAATTTGTAAGTATATATGTATTCCAAAAAATCTTGCAAATTTGGTTTTCAAAAATTCTGTACAGATCTGTACAAATATTTTTTCAAAAAAGATGTACAAATTTATGAGTATCATTAAAAATATGGAAAAATCATATATACGAACGAATTATATAGACAAAGAGAGATCTATATATATATATATATGTAGATTTGTAAGTATATTGTAAGTATATATATATAGAGAGAGATAGAGAGATAGAATCAGAAAAATATATATATATATATACACAGAGAAAAGAAGAACCTCGCTATGGCCATATTGATTTTATGCAGTGGAGATGCAGTCGAGATGCTGCTTAGAGAGTGAGAGACATAGTAAGAGTTAAGAAAAGTGTTGATGGATGTTGAGATAATGAGTTAGATTTTGAAGTATCATATTTAAGTATATGTGTGGTCATTTTCTGTCCACATACGGCACTTATTTTAGAGTGACACAAATTTGAAATTTTTTAATTTTGGTTAGCATTTTATATGAGAAGTAAATTTAATTTAAATTTTAAAATTTTAGTTTAATAATAATTTTTGTTAAAAATTATATTTTACCAATAGTTGTCAAAGTAAGAAAAAGAAGCGAAAATCATTTCGAGAAATAGAAATGTGAAACGAGTCCTTACAAATATAGGGGAAATGGAAAATAATGATATTCTTAGTAATTACATTATATACAACTCTATTTTAAAAGTATAAAAAAAATCTCAAAATTTCCCAATTTTACAATCCGAAAACACATCTCTCACTACTACAAACATGATAAACATTTTTTTTTTCATATTTAAATTCCACCTTTAAGTTCACTATATATACTTATGTATAGAAAATATATACATCTTATTTGTTGATATATTATGCATTGACTTTTCCTTTGAATATAGTATCATATGTTGTGATATAAAATCTGTATATTTTCTATATATCATGATTATTTGACTCGGCTCATAAATCATTTCACATAAATGAAACATTAAGCATATTTTTGACAATATTTATAAAAAGTAGTTAATAATTCTACTTTGTTTACAGAAAAAAAAAAATGCACAGTTAGTTGAAGAGCTAGTAACCCGAAAAATTAAATAAAGCACAATTTTATTACATTGAAATATTTAAAATAAAAATTAAACGTTGTCATCAAGTTTTTCATCACTTTCGTTCTCTTCAATGGAATCTGAATCAACTGGCACTTGGACATCTTCTTCTTCATCCGTATGTAATTCCCAATCTGGTTTATTGTTTGGATCATTAAGCAGTCTAAGCTGATGTCTTCCTCTATCCGAATCGATTGCCCAGTTATTTTATCATCTTGAAATGCCATTGTATCTACAAATAATGCGCTTAAGAGTTGAACAACTGACCTGGATTTTACTTTGCATACCGTTAACCAATCCTTCTGGGCCCTTCTTATATTAGGATAAGGCATGCAACATACTTTAACCGTTTGCATTGCTGGGATAAATGATTCATATTTCTGGAATTGCCTTCCCATGTGTATATCCACAAGACCATATTGTTTGTTAATTTTTATTCCTCTTGGAGTCGGATCAAACCATTCACACTTGAACAAAGCTATTCTTTTTATGGGTAGTCCCGAGTATTCCAATTAAATAACTTCTACTAAATGACCGTAATAGTCGGTAATCGATGCAAACTGATCAGAGTAATCAACCAACCCCTTTATGCATACGCCGTTAGTCGCAGTGGCTTTATTAGTACCACAATTCATTTTATCGAATCTCTATCCATTTACCAAATAAGCAGGGTACGTTTTCACTCTTCTACTTGGGCCTATAGCGAGATTGTGTATGAACTTGTTATGGTAAATATTTGACATATCTATTGTGACCTATTCAATTTGATAATAAAAATTAAAGTAAGAACTAGAAGATTGGAATAAAAACTGAACATATATAAGTCAAACTAATATGGCTACTTACATAATTCTTGAACTAAGAGGCGAATACTTGTCAAGACAATCCTGAATATCAAAATCTTCATGGCCATAATAATCTTGCATTTGCTCGATATATTTCCTATTGGATGTAAATTGAAAGAATATACATATATAACCAAGAAATTTTTGGAAAATTAAATAAATGTAGAACTTATTGTCTATAAGGGTTGATTCATGGGCAGTTAAGAAGAAGGTATATTGTAGATGTATTGTATTCTTTCTCATCAAATATTCTTTCGATACATCTGCCTGATGGTTGACTAGAATGGGAGAATATGGAGAGATTTTTAGGAATAAGCTCTACTTTTCCCCCATCATCGTTACGTCTCATTTTTCTTTGCCTGGTTAATACTTAGGGCTTAAAATATAGTGAAGTGAAATTTGAAGCCTCTTCCGTTAAATAAGTATTAGTAATTAATCCTTCTACTCTTGATTTATTTCCTATAGTCTTTTTCAAATGATGAACGTATCTCTCAAATGGATACATCTACCGATACTGCACATGTCTAATAATTCTTACTTCAAAAGGCAGGTGCACGGGAAGGTGCTCCATGGAGTTGAATAAGTTGAGGGAAAGATGCGCTCCAACTTGCATAAGATTACAGGAATTTCTGTCTGGAGCCTTCTCATATTACTAACCCTTAGGTTAGTACATATGAGATCTTTGAAGAATACACTCAACTCTGTAAGTGCCTCCTACACATTTATTTGGCAAAAATTCACAAAATGTGATTGGAATTAACTTTTGCATGAAGACATGGTAGTCATGACTTTTCATTGCTAACAACGTGCAAGTAGTCACATTCACACAACAACCAATATTGGAGGCATATCCATCTAGAAATTTGAGTTCTTTCAACCAATCACAGAGTTATTTTACCTGTTTCTTGCATGGAGCATAACTAGCCTTTAGATATTTACCATCTATCTCTGCTAACTCAGGACGACGACAAATATTTTTCAAATTCTATCTGGACTTTGCATTATCCTTCAAACTCCCTTCAACATTCATTATGGTGTAAAAGATATTCTCAAAAATATTCTTTTCAATAGGCATAACCTCGAGATTGTGATGAATGAGATTTGTTTTCCAGTAAGGCAAGTCCCAAATATACTGTGTTTCTTCCATCCACAATTGTTATCGTGGTTGAATATCTAATTATTCCACTCCTCACCTTCAGGCCCAGTGACTTTCCTAAATCCCATTGCATCTATCCACCTGATAATCTGTACTCCAGTTAGAATTCGTGGAGCCTTTTTCTTTACAATTTTTCCTTTATAGAAGGAGTTTTTATTATTTCTGAATGGATGATCACTGGGTAGGAACTTACAGTGGTTATCAAATCATGATTGATTACAACCTTTTTGAGAGAGTGAAAGTATCTGTCTCTTCCATGCAATAAGGGCAAACTAACCTCACAGTTGTTGCCCATCCCGATAGCATGGCCTATGCTGAAAAGTCACTAATGGTCTACATTAGAGCCGCTTACAACATGAAATTTTGTTTTCGTGAACAATCAAAGGATTGAATACTGTGCTCCCACAATTGTTATAATTCAGCAATTAGTAGCTGCAAGTAGACATCTATTCATTGTTTCAGATTTCTTGGCCCTAAGACAAGGACAATTAAGAACATGAATTGTTCCTTCATGCATAACCCTGGAGGCAAGTTATAGGATGTGACTATTACAAGCCAAGGCGAGTATTGTTGGCCACTCTGACCAAATGGCATAAACCCATCAGTGCACAAACCGAATCTTACATTCCGAGTCTTAACAGTAAACCATGGATGCATCCTATCAAAATGCTTCCATGCCTCGAAATTCGAAGGGTGAATCATTCGTCGGCCACTGTAATGTGCTCGACATGACATCTCATATGACTTGCAATAGCTTCTGAGGCATATAATCTCTGCAACCGGGGTGTGATAGGAAAGTACCATAGTACGGAATTTGGAATGCCTCTTTTCTTATATTTGGAAAGTTGACATATTTTGCCATTCAATAACCCGTTATTATTGCCCTAATATATCATACAACTATTCTTGCAAGCATCAATCTTCTCAACTAGGTGTCCTAAACCCTGTACTATCTTTTTTGCCTCGTAAAAACTACAAGGCATCCAATTTCTTTCCAGTAATATCTTATGCATGAATCCCGTAATCTTATCAAAATATAACTTTGACAAATTGTGGTCAGACTTTATGTTCAACATTCGGGACACAACAAATAATGAGTGGTCGGAACCGTCATACAATGGGGCCTCTAAAGCATCCATCATCTTATAAAATTTATGTGCATCCGAATTAGGGGGTTCCGAATCATTGGTAGGGTACTAAAAGCTAAGGCCAAAAGCCTCCGAATTTGGGGGTTGTGCCTCATATTCAAGGAACTTAAGGCTATGACCAACTGCATTTACAACCATAGTGCCAAAGGGGTTATATTCTTAAAAAAATTGGCCACACTCTTGTTATTGGTCAAATGTCCCTGGGTATTCAATGGTAGGCCTGGGTGTACTCGGACCTGCAATTGCATCTAATATTTGTGGCATATACGTCGATATTTCACCATTTTCTTCTTGTTGGTAATATGTTGGCCCTAAAAATGTTTCCCCATGGCTTGTCCAATAGAAATAATATTTCGCAAACCCGTATCTAAGTATATGGTACTCAACATCTTCTTTGCTTAAAAAACTATGGCTTTGACATTTTTTACGTTCACATGGACACCTAATTAAATTCCCATCCATAAATGTCGTTTGATTGGTAGCAAAATGAAGGAATTCATGTACCCCATTGTAAAATTCCAGCACAATTTGTCCATTGACAATCCTCTTTCGGTACATCCATTGTCTGTCCGTGCTCATTATGTTCTTGCACCTATTCAACATGAATGTCAATAATCACAACTTAATAATAGGTTTTTACCATATATAACAAAATTTCTTATGATTAATACTCACAATGAATTACCTTAATAGCAAGATTTATTTTATATAAAATTGAATAATAACAACTATGTACATTATCAGTATATTAGAAGAAATTATTTAACTAGTCCACAGGATCTAACAATAGTGTTAATTTTTTCCTAATTAAAATAAATATTTTATTTATGAATTTATTTTCAAAGCAAGAAAAAGGTTTAAGACTAAAGTATTTGACATGTCAATCAATATTTTTTCTCTCCTTTCTAACCATAAAGTTGAGAAAAAATAGGAATTGCATGATATAGCTAATTTTTATCAAAATTTCAAAGCTGCATCATTTATAGGTATTCTTTTTACCTAAACTTTGTATTGACTATTAACATGCTATATATTCTAATAAGGTAAATAATAAACCTGAGAGAAATGATCCAAACAAATACTGAAGGAGATTCTCCCCAATCACTACAGAAAATTATTCTAGCCTAAATGAAACATCAAAAATAGAAGATTGTAAAAATAAGTGTAGATAAAACTGATGTGTTATATGACTTGAAGGCACTATATAAAGAGAATTTTCCATCAACTTTGCGAAAACTTAGCGATGACTGCAATGTATCGCCCGCCACATAAAACCCTAAATGAAATGAATAAATTAAAAAATATATAAATAATTTTAGCTACTACCAATTTGGTCGCAAAGTGGTCGCAAAATTTTATCTACCACATATGTGGTCACTGTTTATGGCCCGAGATTTCCTGCCTCAGGGGAGATTTCCTGAATTAATTTACTTACGATACTCGTGGTAGCCGTGTGGTTAGCGAAATATGGCGACCAAAGATAAGGTTGCAAATTATGGCACATATTTTTCCCACATCTTTTTGGCGATCACTATTGAGGTCATAAGTGCAATAGACACAATTTGGATGAATAGTGGTCGGTAGTTATGATGTGTAATTTTTCTGCCTCAATTTGTCAACCACTAATGTGGTTAGCAAATATATGGACGCGAAGGTAATGCCAAGTTGGTCGTAAAATTTATTTTGTTTTATTCATCGCAATGTATAACGCAAGTGGACGCTAAATAGAAACCACTGCTAGTTATCGCTAAATAGTGGTTGCTAAATCAACAGTTTCTTGTAGTGACTAGTTCACCAAATGTTAACCCCTTATTCTTGCCCACATAGCGCCTACCTTCGCAGAGCCCTTTCTTTCCCCTGTTCATTCTACTGAGCCTACAAAATATCGATGAATATTACCCCAGACTATCTAACTCCTCTATCGAACATCACCCCCGACCCACTCACGTCATTATTCCTCGCTCTATAAATAATATTTACAAGCCCAAATAACTTAAACTTCCTCAACCATCCAATTCTTGATCAAGTTGAACCAACATGTGTCATTTAAGCACTGATCATTCCCAACGACACCATACTATGCCTAACGAACTTGATACATTGATGTGATATGACACGTATTACTGCCAATAATATTATTGGTTCTAAATTGGTGTACTGCATCAAATCCGAAACAAATGAGCAGATTGACCGCTTTAAAGCCCGACTATTTGCTAAAGTTTTTCACCAACACACTGGAATTGATTATAATGAAGCCATGATCCAATTATTAAGCCAACCACCATTCGAATGGTTCTCTTTATTATGGTCATGAAACATGGTCCATTCGATAGGTACACTACATAAGGATGTGTTTATGGATCAACTATTAGGTTATGTAAATTCTACTCATCCTTCACACATTTGCAAACTTTGTAAGTTGATCTATGGGCTTAAATAGGAAACTCGAGCTTGGTACAAAGAACTTAGCCATGGTCTCAACTCTTGATACAAAAACTCACTCGAGGATTTTTTAGTCTTTATTCTTCGGGAGCATTCTTTCGCTATATTCTTCTTATTCTATGTCGATGACATAATTGATATCATCGGTGATTTTCAGGCTATCATTAAATTGGTGTCTCAACTTGGCAAACTTTTTCTATTAGGATCTCAGTTTTCTTCACTATTTTTCTTGAGATAGCAGCTCTCACGTGTTCTGTTGGACTACTTTTAACTTAACAAAAGTATATCTAGGATCTACTTTCTCGTACCTCCATGAAGGGTGCTAAGCCGGTGAAGAAATCACTTGCAGCTCAACCCTCTCTTCATTTACGAGATGGAAGTTCATATTTTGATGAAAGCACTTATTGGAGTATGTCAATTTACTACAATACCTTGCTCTTACTTAGCCCTATATCATATTAGTTGTAAATAAATTTGCTCAATTTATGCATGCTCAAGCGAAAACACATTGTTCCCCTCAACTTTATATAAAAGTATTGGTAAATATATGATGAATAGTATGTGTGTATGAGCAATAAAAATACTGAAAAATAAAGAAATGAAAGATATATAATACATGACGATATATAGTGGTTTGGCAATAATTTTTCCGTTGTTAATCAACAAAACTCTTACCTCTACTTATTCAAGGTTTCCCCCTGAGTTTCTTTTAGAAATGGTGAAAACTTTACACCCTAAAGGACCGGTTAGTGTTTCGTATCGTAACCTAGACCGTTCCCAAGTAGATTTCTGGGTACTACTTGAAACCGTTGTACCTTGAGATTCTCAAGTTCCTAACTTTAGCTTACACTCATAAACCGAGTGTAATACCTCTCAAAAATACCTAAAACTCTTTCAAGAAAACCATTGCAAGACTTGAGGCACTTGAATTTTTAGTTCGAGCTTACACTCACAAATTGGGTGTAATTCCTCTCCAAACTACCCAACTCACTACGAATGAGAGTTTATAAATTACTCTCAAGATTATAATAAATATGAAAGAAAAATCCTCACTAAAACCATTTGTTTAAACTGAAATTGTAATGTTTATATATGTGTGAAATTAAAGAGAGGATTCTTGATCTTTTTTGACTTTAGAGCTTGTGAGATGATAGTCTTGCATCAATAGACTGTTGAAGGAGTGTTTAAATTAGATTTTGAGGGGACAAGATCGTACCTAGGTTTGCACACTTGTCTTTACGCCAAACCATTGTGAGTTGTACTTTTTCAATACTTGAACTTGTACTATCTATAGTGTCTGGTGACACTATGTTGACCGTTCGACGGCAGATAGGCTGACTTATGCCTGTCGGACACAGTGTAAGGACTTAAGTTTTTATGCACTTTGGTCCTCCATACATCAACTCTACCATCAAAGGTCCGATGATAGGAATCCTCCGGATACTAGTTGGACAGGTAGAAAAATTCACTTGGAAAATATCCTCGAGCCGTAATTTTTTGACTTTTTTTTACACCATTAAGTCCTCATCTGTTTTTGAATTTTGTACAACATTTTATATGTAACACTAGATAAAATTGCTAGTATAACAATAATACAAAATTTATTTATTTTTCACAATTTTTGTTGTCATAAAAAATAAGTCTTTTTAATTTTAAATCACTTTTTGACGATGACACTCTATTTGTGAAAATTAAATAATGTATTGTTATCAAATGGAGAGTAATGTGATAAGTTTAAATTTATGTCCGATATAGGAATTGGTATGACATATTGTAATATTTTAATGTATAGAACGAAATACGATAACATAAATTTTACCAATGATATAATAATCAATTCTATAAACAAAACAAGCCTTATAACCAATGCTCATAAGCAAACACAATATACACATTTGTTTTATGAATAATAATGATAGAACGATTACATGATTAGTGCCACAAACAAATATTAAAACCAATGTTCACACGCAAACACAATATACACATTTGTTCTAAGAATAATAACATGAGCATTGTGAAAATTCTAAATCCAATAATCAATAGTTTGATTCATCTAAATAAATAACCTTGGGGTCAACACACATTGTGCTGCTACTAAGCGCTCACTGCAGTACCTTAAAGAAACTATTGGTCATTGACTCCTTACTCGCTCCAATATTTTTCTACTCGCATGCTATTCCGATGCTGGTTGGACTGGGACCCAAGATGTTCGTACATCTCCATCCTCGTATGTCACATTTCTGGGACCAAATATAATTTTTGCCTACAAGGAAGCAACGAGCTGTTACTCGTTCTTCTACCGAGGCCGAATACCAGGCCCTAGCTGCAGCTACCTCATAAGTCCTATATGTCTACAGGCACTTTTGGAAAAGCTTGGTATTACCCTTTCCAGCTCCCGAGTACTCTTGTGTGATAATCTTGGAGCCACTCAACTATGTTTAAATCCAGTGTTTCAATCCCGCATGAAACACATGGAGATTGATCTCCATTTCATTCATCGTCTCGTCAATGACGAAAAAGTCCATGTATCTCATGCTAGTACAATTGATCAGTTGGCGGACTTACTTACAAAATCACTACCCACTAACCGGTTGACTACTCTACGTTCCAATCTCTGCATCACCAATTGGCAACCAAGATAGCAGGGGTGTAATATGTAAACTCTATCCACATATTTACAAGCATATTTATCATTATTATAATCTTTATTTCTTTTAATTGTGACAGACTATTAGGAAACCATTTATAATCGTAAATTTGAATTTTGTCATTATTTTCAATACTCCACATTGTAACAGAAACTGATCTTTGGGATCTTGTTTGTAGGCTTAGGTTTGAATTTTGAATTTTGTACATTTGTATTAGCCTAACTCGTATATGTTTATAAATACTGAGTGAATGTCAATAAATAAAATTAAGCTTTGCTTCATCAGTTTCTTAGAAACTCTTTAAACCCAAAAAGAATTGCGTTTTTCACATCACAAACCCACGAAAATTCAATTTTCATGGCTTAGAAAGATTGAGAATCAGGGACAAAGTTCTACTATATATTATATTTAATTATTCTCATAACCAAGCATGTATTACCCCTATCATATTTTAGAATCAGTAGCTGAAATTAAAAATATGGATCCAATACAAAATTCAAATTTTTAAATATTTATTTAATCTCAACCTTTTGATTCTAAAAACAACTGTCATTAATATGCAAGGCGCCCCTTAACAACTAGTAAATTAATAATATTATTATTAATACCAGAACTGAAATCTCTTTTTGCTAAAATACTATCACGGAAAAGAGAGTAAAGAAAGGCCACTCTTTCTCTGAATTTTGTCAACAAATTCTGCAGAAAATTTATTAAATCTTATATCTTTCTCCTTTTTTCATCACCTTTAAGAATCCTTATTTATTGCTTTGTTTCTCTTTTCCATGTGTTCCTATATCCTAAATGCACTTTTTTGTCTCCAAGCCGCATTTTCCTTCCATGACTAGATTACTTTATGTTTTGCTTTGCTTTTATCTAATTCTTAAAAAAAAGGAAATGATCTAGTGATGTGCCACCTTTTTCAAAAATATTTTAGGATTTAATTGTCAAAATGGAACTTGAAGTTTTGATTTTTCTAAACAAAAATATTAGAGAACACCAATCGTTTTATGAACCAATCGACTTTTGACCCCTAGCATTGAAATTTCACATTTTAATACCATGTCAATATACAACTTTTGTTACACAAACAAAATTATATGATGAAAATTCATCATAAATTTCATATTTAGCAAGCGCTTAAATAATGGTGTTCAATCATTTACATTCCTTAGATATAATAGCCAAATCCTGCAATTTGGTATTATTTTTTCTTAGTCGTTTTTTTTCTTGGAATTTGTAGATGAGGGTATTCGGTAAAATTTAAAATACCTATTCTTAATAATTTGTTTATATTTTTCTAAGGGTGCTTGTAGAAACAATATTAGGAGTGCTTTTTGAAGCTGTTTCTTCTCTCATTTATTTACCAAGTATTAATAATAAACGTTTTTAGAATTAACTTTCAAAAATGATTTGGAGAAATAGATTCTAAAAAACTGCTGCATTCCCAAATTAGGCTTTAACTTGCAACAACTTGGTAAAGAGTGATTAAAAAAAAAAAAAAAAATAAACCAGTTTGATATTGGTGTTTGGGTTTTGATATAGCAAGTTAGGGCATTCACACCGGCCTTTCTAAATAACATTTCTCTCTCCTTTAATTTCTAAAATGGGAAACTAAGGAGAGAAATCTCTCACATCAGTATTTTTATTTCCATAAATGTTTATAAAAGTGCAATAGTAAATTATCCTACTGAGAAACTTACTATTCATAATTTCTCTATTAAAAAAATAAAAATTTTTTTGCACCAAAATAAAACGAATACTCCAATATATTGGGAAAATATTTTGTTAAAATTTATTATTTTTATATATTAATATTTATAATGTGTATAAATGAATTTTTAGAAACTCTGATATGACCAATTTCTATTTTGTATGATAAATGAATTTTTAGAAAGTCAGATTTAGAAATTAAATAAGAAAGACTCGTGTGGATGCCCTTATGTTTGCTAAATCATAAAGCAATAGCTGCTTGATTTCTAATTTTGCTTTTCAAGGTGCTTGATGAGGAGTTATAAACTATTTTTCGATTTATTATTAACTATAGCTGTGCGTGAATAAGATATCGGAATCTGCTTATATTCAATTTGTTGAATCTTGTTTTGATTGTGGTTATAGAATGACGTTCCAGGTATTCGGATTCCACAGATTTATTTCTATGCCTAGTGTAATTTTATGTAAGAGATGCATTTTGTAGACTAGCTTTTTGAATTTAAACATATCATATATTGCCTCAAGCCTATCATCACCTTCTATTGTTGTTATTTATTGACGTTCTCGGTCAATTATTATGCACCAATCCATCTATTCCCGAAAAGTTGCTGTGAGGGTTGTTTCAATGGTATCGAGCGTATCCAAGCATTACCATATATCCTCAATGAGTATCACTAATAAGAAAACCCAAAAAAATAAAGAAACTTAAATTGTTAGTCATTACCGAGATATTGTTTTTCTAAAGCAAAACCTTTTTATTTCTCTTTTTAAAGCATCAAATTTTTGGATTTTATACTCTCCAAATCTAATTCCACAGTAAAAAGAAAATGCTCCCACAATCTTATGAATTGGGTATCCAAATATTGAATTTTTAAAGTGATGCACTGATTTCGTCGGTGTAAAAGTAGGTGCACACAAAGGTTAGGTCATTGGTTGATGGGTCCAAGTGCAAGTATTTGTACTCAAAATTTGATAAGTTGATACCCATTATTTTTTTTTTAAAAAAAAACCAGAAATAAGGAAAAAAAAAGTCATTCACCGGCCTCAAAACTAGAAATGGCAAATGGGACGAATCACCCAAAATCCGACCCGGCCTAATTTACCTTTGCCCTAGACCCGACCCGCAATTTCCTCCCGTTGGACCTGACAACCTACCTGATAGGGCTAACCCAATCCGTCTCTTCTATATATACATATATATATATATATATATATTTATATATTTATTTATTATTAGCATTGAAAAGTTTCTTTCTTTAAAACTGCCCACTCCACCTATTAGAGATATTGGTAAACAGTCAAATAAATTCAAATAATCACCAAGATAATGTCCTACTATTGTATTATCCAATAACACAAAAAAAATAATAACATATTTAATAAAGAGACGAGAATTACGTATTTCAGCCTCAAACTTAATTTTAGAATTAAACTTGAGCTTAGTCTACAGCAAAATTGGTATGTGGTTATTTTATATATGAAAATTTGGGATATAAGCAGGTAAAATATTTAGAGTACACTCTTATTTATAATTTTATTTTTTCTCTTTCTTTTCACTCTGCTTTTTTCTTTTGTAATGTTTTTTTGTATGTGTAATGAGCAAAACAATGACTCATTTTATAGGCAGAAACGAGGGACAAAGGGCGATTGAAAATTGAATGAGCGGACTTCATGCTTGCATCGACTACAGTAACTTCTAATTATTTATGATACTCCCCCTTTGATGATAAAGTATTATTCGATATTCAGATGTTATTTCTCCCTGATTTGAACACTCGGTTCTTCTTCCATATTTTGAAATTTTTGCAATCCTATATT
>MKEJ01010267.1:0-11601 GCA_001753735.1 Embelia ribes
AAAATTTTTGGGGCCTTATACTCTCTTTATTTCTTTTACAAAAGTGAAATTATGTTATAATCCCCCAAAATGTGTTAGTCAACATTTTTTAATTCACTCCACGCCCGGTTGGATCGATTTAACAGCTCTTGGATCGATCTAACTTAAGTTTTGGATGTTGGGTCGATAGGACCTATGGGTATCGTGGGCAAACTTGAGCACACAATTTTCGAAAACATTATGTAAAACGACTTGTATTCCTTCCTAGATATATGTACAAGTATTCTATACTTACGGAATTGCATTTGGAGGTATATAACTCCCCGTACATTCCTTAACACATTTCCCAACAATTCCCGACACACTCATCGTATACTCGCAATTCTCTGAGGCTAATTTCATACGACAATCATGACACTGAATCTGCAATATATAATAAATACTATATTATAACTCATATAATAATATTATTTATTTACGCAAAAATTTTATTCTAATTTTCGGGTGTTACATCCTTCCTATGTTAGAAAATGTTGTCCTCAAAATTAGCATAAGCAATTAAAATATGATAATACACTAGAATTAACAAATAACTTTGGATATATAGCTTGCATCTCCTCTTCATGCTCCTAAGTCACCTTTTAGTTGTATGACCTTTCCACAACACTTTAACCAAACAAATCGAACCTCTTCGAAGAATTTGTTCTTTCATATCCAAGATGCTCACCGGTTGAACCTCATAAAAAATGCCTTCTTCAATGTGAAGATCATTGAAATCTATCACTTGAGAAGGAACCCGCAAATATTTCCTAAGTATCGAGATATGAAAGACTGGATAGACATTAGAAAGTTGAGGCAACAAGGCAAGGCGATATGCCACCTCTCCAACGTCCTCGATAATCAGAAATTGACCAATAAATCAGGGAGAAATCTTCCATTTCTTACCGAATCTCATAATACCCTTTTTCTAGGAAACTTGTAAGAAAACCTGTTTGGAATGCTCAAGGTTGCCTTTGCTGATTCACATAATTTTATGTCTACTACGAGTTATTTCCAAACATTGCTTGATTAATTGTACATTTTGAGTTATCTCCCAAACCAAATCCGGTCCCAACAATACATTGTCACCAACTTTGGCCCAACATATCGGTAATCTATAAGGACGACCATGCAACACCTCAAATGGAGCCATCTTGATACTTATGTGATAACTATTATTATAAACAAATTCTATGAAACTAACATGGTCTTCCTAATTATTGCCAAAATCAAGAACACAAGCTCGAAGCTTATCCTCTAGAGTCTGAATGCCCTGCTTGAATTGACCATTATTTTGAGGATGAAATGTTGTACTCAAAGAAAGTTTTGTTCCCAAAGCCTTTTAAAGACCTAATCAATATTGTAAAATGAAATGAGAGCCACAATTATAAATGATTGAAATGGGAACCCCGTGCAAATGAACAATCTCATTGATATACTTCTTACAAAATTTCTCAACTGATTCAGTAGCACGAATAAGAAGAAAATGAGTAGATTTAATCATTTGATCAACGATAACCTAAATGGCATCGCTACCCTTCTTCAACTTAGGAAAGCCAACAACAAAAGCTATCGTAATCCTCTCTTACTTCCATTCGGTAATGGGTAATGGATAAAGCAACCCACCTGGACATAACAAGTACGAAAGGCAGTTTTAGAAATATCTTTCGCCCAAACCCGCAATTGATGATAACCTTAATGCAAACAATCTTTGAAAAGAATCTCAAACCTTGTAATTGATAAAAGAAATCATCGATCCTTGGAATGGATATTTGTTCTTGATGGTTACTCGGTTCAATTTATGATAATCGATATACATCCTCATTAAACCATCCTTTTTCGGTACAAACAATGCCAAAGCATCCCAAGGCAAAATACTCGGTCGAATAAATCCCTTATTTTTAAGATCCTCTAATTATTCTTTCAACTCCGCCAAATCTATCGGCTAAGGGGCAATCAAAATTGGTTGAGTCCCTAGTAGAAGATCAATAGTAAACTCCACTTCCCATTTGGGAGGAAGTCCACTAAGATCAACTGGAAAAACATCGGGAAACTCACAAATGATAGGAGGAAATTCCACCTCTAAAAGTACTTTATCGGAAAGAGAAAGACTGGCTAACATGCAAGAAAGGCTAGTCCAAGCACACTCAAGAATAGGGAAGAGTATCATATCGTTCGCCATGATAACAAACACTAATACTAGAAAGACTCTTCATTGTAACCTGCCACCGCTTACAATCAATGGTGGCATGGAAATGTAACAACCAATCCATGCCGATGATAAGGTCGAAACCAAATCAAATACAACAAAGTCATATACAAAACTATGATCCACGATAGTAAACTCACACCCACGACACATACTATCAAGATAAAAAGTATCCCCTCTTAGGGTATCAACATAAATTAGCACACTTAAACAATTGATAAGTAAATTCAACATATAAACGAACTGAGATGCGATTAATGAATGTGATGCACTAGTATCAAATAAAACATGTACCTAAGTATAATGAAATGATAATATACCTCGAACAACAGAAGTCTCAGCCATGTTAGTAGCCTAAGAAGACGCAAAAGTATGAGCCTACGAGAACTGTCTTTATTGATATAGACCACTAGTAGCACCACCCTAATAACCACCACGAGATGTCCTTGCACCATTAGTAGAAGAAGAAGGCGTGGTATAAGGTAGCCTACAATCCGTGGTATAAGGTAGCCTACAAGCTATCACTGAAGGAGATGACTGAATAGGACTACAAGAACCACTAGAGGAAGAAAATCGATTATGACACCTCGACTGCATATAGACTTTATTGCTGCAACTGCGACAAATGGCCTGAGGACCAGAAGCCTGAACATGTTCCTCCGAACCACAAAGGTGAAATAATACGGGATGAGTACAATCATGAGATAAATGGCCTTGCTTAACCTAATTATAGCATCTCGAACCATGTATGGCCCGAAGAATATGATCATGTAGGCCGCATGAGAAGAAGAAGAAAAGGTATCTTGTGACCTTTTCCTATCACCACTTCACATACACTACCAACACTACTACTACGACCACCAAGATTTCTAGAACCCGACCCCGACTCATGAACCAAATGAGAACGCGAAGATTGGCCCGAAGGACTAGGAGGATGAGAAGTATCAATACACTGCTTACTTAGTAAGCTAGATTCAACTTTCATCACCACGTTAACATAATGCTTGTAAGTTTTGGAAGATCGGAAGGAATATGGGTTTGAATTGAAGGATGAAAACCATTCTTGAACTTACAACATCGAAGTTTCTCTTTAAAAACTACTTCCGGTGCATAATGAGAAAGATTAGTAAACTTGAGTTGGTATTCTTGCACATTCTTGTTCCATTGAATGAGATTAAAGCAGTCAACTCGCTTTGTTTTGTGAAGCATTTTGGTACAAAACTCCTCCAAGAAAAGCTTGCGAAAAGTAGTCCAAATAAGATTGTTAAGATCATAAACCTCATCTTGACTCTTCCACCACTCCACCATATCACCCAAAAAATAAAAAAGCATCATCACAATCTGGAGATTATCATCCACCATTGTTCAGCCATGATTGGCTCGACATCTCCCTTGAAAATAGGGGGATCCATTCTTCGAAAGCGCTTTTGAGATGTCGCGGCTCAAGTCCCATTACTTTCCCTTAAACTCCTGGCCGTCAGATTAAACGTCGTTTCCATAGCTCGGTATATATTAGGAGACTACTGAGGTTGAAATCCCTTATCATGTCCAACTCTTGATTGTGAGGTGAAATTCGTTTGAGCAAATCCACCGACTTCCAGTTGAGGACCAACACATAGCAGAGGTTGAGGTTCAGGAGCCACTTCTTCAAACCCCTCCATACTCTCTTCATCATTTGTCTCATCAAGAAGAAAGTGTGCTCCGATTGAGCTACTCCCATATTACAACTTTCCATTCTACCTCATCGAACACTTGCTCCTCTATGATTAGGAGCTACCCTACCTCCACGCCGACTGCCACCTTGAGTATCTCTATTATGCACCATTCTAACTACACAATGCAAGTATGAGAAGAAGAAAAGTAATATATATATAAGACCACACAAATATATATTAAATCTCACAATATCATATTGTAGCTAACTTGAAACTATCACACATTAAGATCACACATTACAACAAGGCACACAATTAACAATACTACAAAAAGCAAACAAAACTCACTTACCCGATCATAGACCATACCCAAAAGCCACCTAGGTTTACATAACCCGGTTGGTTATGATACCAACCTATCACATCCTTGATTTTCCACCAAACCCGAGTACATGAGAAAAAGAAACAAAAGAAGAATAAAAATAGAAATATAGAAAGGAGAAGAAGAAAGAAGAAAAGAAAAGAAGTGAACTGCTATGCTTGGTTTCTTTATTCTGTAATTTTCAGTTGTTCTTTTCACTTGTTTGCATTGAATATTTATGCTAACTTTGATATAGAAATATCGTAAGATTGAATTACTTGGAATGCAGGTGCCTTACAACTTTGGTGAAATCTTTCAATTTCTTATTTTGTTGTATAATTTTCCAAAATAATAAACATATACATATGAACCAAATCCTTGTATAAAAAATACATAATCAAAGTGAGGCCACTACAACACACAACTACATAATATATCATCGAATATGACAATGCCAATCAAGCATGTCCCGATCTTGCTACCGTACCTATAAAACAAGTAAAGAAGGAAAATATATAGAAAGAGTATGTGTTTGACTATCAACAAACATGATAAAAGTTAGTCTATGTGGTATTTGATAAGAATGCACATGTCGATGTATACAAATAATCAACAAATAACGAATTAAAGTAATACATGTTTCAATAAGAAACTATGTTTATAAGTGAATGATGAACTACAAAATGCAGCAACAACACACGTACTATGAATCCAAGATTATGATTCTCGACTACGAATTCTAACTATGATTTAAGGTGAAATTTGGGACTAGTACCTCTAAGAAGTTTTATAAAAGTAGGCGTTATGAATGGGCTTCCTATAATTGACACACTATTGATGTGATGTGAATCATAAGCCTAACTTTTTTGTGCATTAATACATTGAGCTATCAACTTGTTCCTTACGCATGTTTCCCGGCTCTCATAGTAAGGCAGTAGGCCTCCTCCTTAATTCCATGCATTTTATTTTATAAAGGTTGATAAATTGTCCCAAAAGAAATTGAAAAGACTCAAAGCCTAGCCATGATATATATGATTTTTAATCACGAATAACATGCTTTTAAATCACAAGTTACATGGTTTTAAATTACAAGGTTTATTTCAAATTCCACGAGTTCATAAGCCACAAATTATCAACGAGAATAAACATGCTTCAAATGTTAGCGAAATAAGATATACTACAAATATCAATGATAGCAAGTTAAGATATGCTATGAATATCAATGATAGTAAGTTAACATACGAAGAAAATAAAACAATATATATAAAACATCCAAACACAAAATTCACAACATGTCACACACGTCGATATACACACATAAACCCAAATTTATATTGTTGTTCATACTCTACCTGTACCTCATAAATGTCCAAAAGCTACCACCTTTGTTAGCTTCTTCAATCAAACTATCTATGCCTTTCAAACCAAGACGAACCTATACACAAATATCGTCTACGACACATAAGGAATATATAAATTTATTTTAACGGATCTGAATGACATGGAAAATTAGGAAATAGAAATGAGAAAATGAGTCAATAAAACTTACATCAACACTAAGGCCTCGCGATGGTGATTTGGAAAATATAAGTTTGGATCTCGGGGAACAATCGAAAAGAGATGATTTGGGCCAAAAACTGAGACAAACCTACTCAAACTCTCTCTCTATCTTTTACAAAAGTGAAATTATGCTATAATCCCCAAAAAATTGTTAGTCAACACTTTTTTATTCAGTTTACACCTAGTTGGATCGATCTAACCTAAGTTTTGTATCGCTCCAACAGATCAAACCAACGGGTATCTTGGGCAAACCCGAGCCTGCAATTTTGGTAAAAAATATCCAAAATGACTTGTATTCCTCTCTAGACATATGTACAAGTATTCTATATTTGGAGGTGTAAAATTCCCCGTACATTCCTTAACACATTTCCCAACAATTCCCGAAACACTCACCATATACTCGCATTCCTCTGAGGCTAATTTCACATGACAATCACAATACCAAATCAATGATATACAATAAATAAAATATTATAACTCATAAAATTATATTATTTATTTAAGCAAAATATTTATACTAATTTTCATGCGTTACATGGTATCACACAAAATTGGAATTTTAAAATGAATAGACATAATCATTTAGTTGTTGTTTCATCCAAAGTATTTGTGTGCAACAACTTTTTCCAACAATTTATTCAGTTTAGGCAGTAGAAAGTACAATTGAATTTTGTTTATTTCTAAACCATGACATTAATGCATGGCCTAAGAAGTTACACGTGCTACTTGTACTTTTTTGGTAAGTAAGATTACTGGTAAAGTCGAAATCGAAATATCCTATTAGGTTAAAGTTTGTTTCTCTAAGATAGAACAGTCTTAAATCTATCATCACTATTAGGTATTTTAATATTCGTTTTATGGCAATTATATGTGATGACTGAAATCTTGCACTCAAGCATACGCTAAATATAATATCGGGTCTACTAGTAGTTAAATATAAAAATGATCTCATCATTCCTCGATAGAGCTTTTGATTAATACTATTACCCATTTCATCTATTTTAAGCTTCATAGTACGACTCTGTGGAGTTTTCATTGGCTTAGCATTGTCCATCTTGAATTTCTTGATCAAGTTCTTAGTGTACTTTGTTTGGTTTATGTATATTCCTTTTTTGCTTGTTTAATTTAAAGACCAAGAAAATTGGTTAACTCGTATCATGCCCCGGATTCCGAGAACTCGGGAACAAGACCTAATAGTAACATAAAAGAAAGGAAAAGAAGAAAGAATGATCATAATGATAACCAAAAAGAAAACAAAGAAACATCTATGCCAAACTTGCCACAATAAGAAACCAACAAAGCTTAATTACATATACAACTAGTCTAATAGCTACAAAGGTACACTATATATATATATATAAGTAGCTAAAAGAAAATCCTGCGCATGTGCATACTCGATCAAGTTAAGTGCTCATCCAAAATATAAAGGAAAGTTAGATATAATAAGGTCCAAATCAAAAGTCCCCCTGATAGTGGCCTCTACTAAAAATATAACAAAGAAGCTACTGAATCCCTGAGAGCCTAACCCTACCTTCCATAATCCATAGGATCCTTTGTGCCACAAAAGCAGTTATGACAAGATATCCAAAAGAAAAATATAAGTTCAGATCATTAATAACACGATAAACATGAGTTTAAGTGCTACGTGAAATGTATGCATATAATATTTTCCAATTCAATGACACCAAGTCAAAGGTTTCGATTCCAATGCCATTTTCCAAAAACCAAGTCGAAGGTTCCAATTCCATATAAACTGTATTTCCAAATTTCAAATGCTCAATCCGAGCCCATATTAAATTCCAATTTTCCAATATCCAATTGTTCATTTTGAGCTCGAAAATGTATCCCAACCAAAGAGACTCAATAAAGTTGGGACTAGTATCTTTACATTGGACTACCACATCCATGACTATCGTGCCCTCTATAATACCATATGAAACAACATGAAAAATGCACATACCTCAATTCATAGGTCCGACTTTGAGCTATCGATTCTCTCATAAAATCCATATTTTAGAGAGTAAAAGTTGACTCTAGTCCCAAAAAGGAATAAAAAAAGACTCAAGGTGATGCCCCAAATGTACATGTCTTTTATATCCAAAAATGTTCCACATTTTAGTCCCAAAATATCCATTCCATATGTATGAGTTCCATGTCCAAATGATAATATGTATGTGAGCATGTTATAATGACAAATCATAAAGCCGATGATATATATAAACACTAATATATAGAACATACTCCAAATGTTGGTCTTTCTCTATAATAATCCATGAATGCAAATATGAAATACATATATATAATCCATCTAAGATATGTATTTAAAATAATACCAATCCATAAATCCAAATCCAAAGCTATAAAACCAAGTTAGAATTTGAGACAGGTCATACATATTCTCATATATACAAATGCTCATATATATATATATATATATTATTATTACTATTAATCTAGCAAACCTTAAAAGCCCAGAAATGAAGTTCCGAAGACTTCCCAATATAAGCCCCTAATACACCCCAAAAAAGCCTCCCAAAATGATCTAGGTATTTTCCTCGGCTTATGTCAAACCTAGACAAGAAAATTACACCGACAAGATAAGAAACAAGATTTCTGAGGTTATTTCTACATGTACAAAAGACATGGAAACCAAGGAACATTAAATGAACAAGACAAAAGATGGAACTTACTTCAAATTGTAGGCCTTGCACTAATAAATCCGAATATCCACTTTCTATCGCTATCTTATACTCATAGTTAAATGAACCAAGTGAAAAAGATGAAATCTCGGACCACCACAACTCCCTATCTCTCTAAAAGTGTGTGTATGTAAAATAGAATGAAAAGATATAAAGGAAAACATGGCTTTAGCTTTGTGCAACCAAGAAGCAAAACTAAAGCTTGAAAAACATTATTTTCCAAAGTTGATAGGTCCGGACCCTTGGAGTAGGGGGTCCATAGACTATCTGCCTTCTGACGCCCTTCGGAAAATACAAAATTTTCAAGGCTTGGCTCACCAAAACAAGGCACAAGTGTGTTTTTGAGTAGCCAGACACTCTATTTTCCTTAGCCTATAATTATTAACTTTAAGAGCCAACTTTATACATACATTACATATATGCAACCAATAATTATAAATCAAATCTTAAGCCTTAGAATGAAACCAAATCCATAGTAATGCAACCGAATCCAACCTTTAACCAAGTATAGACCAAAACCGTAGCATTAAAAATGCAACTGCAAGCATTAGAATACAACTAAATTCCACTATGAGTTTAACCAAGTCCCTAGCATAATTATGTAATCCTAATGGAACTAAAAGCAACCATTTATAAACCGAATATAAACTGATTCTAATAAATAATACCATTTATCATGTTTAGTAATATTATTTATTAAACAAAAAATTCATTAGGAATTTTTTAGACCTTACAGGCTTAAAGCGTCGACCCAAAAGCAGCTTGTTACGAGGTTGTCAGCGCTCCCAACCACGAGAGGTTTTTCAGCATTGACTCGAAAGCTTCCTCGTGGTTCGGAAGAGGAGCCACCTCAAGCTCATCGGCATGGCCCGAACGGTCCTCCTCATCTGCCTCCACTCGGGAGATAGATGAAACGAGGGAGACAATCTGTCGGATGTCCAACAATTTCGATGCTATTCAAAGGCGAGATAAGCAGGATGTAAGGGAACGGTGAGAGTTGCTTATGCAGATTTAGAAGTAGGATGAAGAGATGGCGCAGATGCAACAGATGATGAATGCCATAAGATATGGAAGTGGTTATCATCACGTTACTCCGCCGCCACCGTAGTTGCAACAATCACCGCCATTGTCGCATACTACTGACAATTTTGGTTTTGTTAATGCACTTTTTGGGCCACCGTATCTAGGTCAAACTTGCAGTTTGTATAAGGTCACTCATCACCCTGCCTATGACCCCACTCGAGAGCCCCTAAATAACCCGAACGATAGGGAATAGATTTATTATTATTATTGTTGGACTAATTTGTAAATTGTTATGGACTTTTAATTTTAATTGTAAAATTTTAAAATTTTAATTTATGTGAATAGTATTAATTAAAAATAAAAACAAAAGGTTGTTATTTTAAGCAACCTTTTTATTTTTTAAATTATTTTTGATTTATTTTGGAACGAATTTTGGAACGGAAATTCCTCTCCAATTTCGAATGGACAAGCTTTCATTCCAAATTGGAATGGAGTCATATCTGTTCCAAATCTTTGATTATAATATAATTAATGTGGAATGAATTTTGGAATTCTTTTCCGCTCTAAATTGGAACAGAATTGGTTCGTTTCAATTTGCAACACCTCTTATTGGAACGGATTATCTCCGTTCCAATATTCATTTCAATCTATTAATTGCACGGAAATTGGAACCAATTATCGCTTCCTATAGCCTTGTTTTTCTGTAGCGAGTTTGTATTTTTAAGTATACAAGATGGACATCACATGTGTTGCACGTGACGATTTTCAAGGTATTAAGCAATGAGCACATGTGTTACACGTCGTATTTTAATATAAGGTTTTATTTTCTGGAAAAAAATATTATTTCTCAGTTAGATCCTGATAGTAATATTTGTGATTGAAACTTAATATGAGTTTATTTTTCTCATAAATTTATAAAAAAAATAAAAATCGAATTTTAGTTACTCATTTGATATCATCATTCAAATTGTATTTTCAAGTTTCCTTTAAATGATAGAAAATTTGTATTGTAATTTATGAAAGTAACTATGGCATTCAAAATTTGGAAGTTTAAAAATTAAAGTACTAAGAATGTTTATCATAAAAAAGTAAATTTTGTCACAAAGACATAAATAGCCAATGATTCTACAACTATTATGATATTTCATAAAAAATAATATTTTTTTCTTAAATTTTAATTGTACTATATCATAACTTACTATTACTAAGTTTCATCTATCTCACAATCATCCAAGTTAATTTTTATTATTCGAATTATGATTGTGGTTATTTGTAATTATCTAACTTGCAAATCAGAAGCAGATAATTGTAATTCCATGTTAAAGTTTGTATAATTAATCAACAATTTCTGTTAATAAATCAAAAATACGAATAACACATTAGATATAGTTTACAGTTCTAAAACTTATTTACGATTATACAACATTACTATAAGATCGCTATCTCTTCTTAATATAAAAGTTGAATTTTTATATACTTTGGTTCTAATTGAGACATGTGGGTGACTATTTGTTTTGCTCGCTTTTGCAAATTCTTTTGACATATGTATCATCAATTTAGTTTTCAAAATTTAGGAAAGAAAAATATTTTCATTGTAACTATGTCAATATATAAATAAATATAATCTAATCTAATCTACTATAATATTTTCCAAAAACTAACTAATTTAATATCTTAATCTCTTTTATGTAAATATATTCATGGATTTATTTATATTATTTTGGTGTTTAAGAAAAAATTAATTACCCTCAAACGAGAAGTGTTTTATACTTATCCTTTTAACTTATTAACCTATCACTATTTATTTTCGAAAAATATATTACGTCCATGTCTATCAAATGGGAAAATAGTTGAATTCTAATATATACATATTATTTTTGCTCTAATAGCGACATATTTTTGCATAAAAAATTATCATAATAAAATTTTACCAAAAATAAATATCTTTGTAAAAGAAAGAATTGCAAAGATATTCACCTTTGGTAAAAGTTTACCAAAAAAAAAAAAGATTATTAAAAATAAATTATTTTTTTGTAAATACTATCATAATATAAATTTTCTAAATATAACTATTGG
>MKEJ01010270.1:0-10431 GCA_001753735.1 Embelia ribes
AATAGAAATCAAATTCCGCCTAAATGACGGTACAATAAATGTCTCAATTAAATCCAAATGAAAACCAGTCTTTAAACATAATCTAAAAGTCCCTATAGCTTCAACTGCAACTTTGTTGCCATCGCCCACAAAGATGAATCTTTCAGCATTACTTGGCAGTCGGCTTCACAGACAACCCTGCATAGACATACTTATGAGAGTAGTAGCACCAGAATTTACCCACCAAGTATCTTTAGGTACAAAAGCTAAATCAACTTCAGAACAAACTAAGGTTAGAAGCATTCCCTTTTTTACACGTCAGGTAACATACTTGGGACACTCCTTCTTGTGTCCCGACTTCTTGCAGAAATAGCAGGTAAATTCATCATCTTGCTTCTTTTGTTTCTTCTGTTGAGAAGATCCTTCCGCAACAACCGTAGCTCTCTTCTTTTTCTTGTTATAAAATGTTGAGGCTATGTGAATACTCTCAGTCTTATCCTGTTGTTGTCTTTCTTTTGTCCTTTTGAGTGTTATAACTCACTTTGAATTGCCCAAAATATGCAAGAAGAGAAATCAAAACTAAATGCACGAGCAACTCATCTGACAACTCGAGCTTTAAAGCCTTAAGTTTTGAAGCAATATGAGACATCTCCATGATGTACTCCCTTATGTTCCCTTTCCCCTCATAGTTCATAGAGATGAGTTTAGCCAAAAGGTTACTCGCCTCGGACTTTTCATTCTTGGCAAAATATTGCTCCATTTCTTCCAGGAACTTCTTAGCGCTCTTGTATTAAGTAATAGAGTCCCAAAACGCTTCCAGAATGGAGCGTTTCATGATAATCATCATGCACATTCGGTTAGACCGATCCCATTTTTCAATTTTAACATCATTGGAATTTTTTGGAGTAGCAATGTGTTGATCCAACCAAAGTGCAAGATCCAAATCCATACAACCAAGGACAATCTCCACGGTTTCTTTCCAAACTTTGAAGTTCGTCCCGCTAAGCATTGGGATGTTGCTTACTTGGGTAGAGACATTCGTAGCAGTAGCAATAGAAGCTAGATAAAAAATAAAATAAACAAGCATACTCACATTTATTAAGCATGTTAATAAAACAATATGAATAATTCAAATTGGGGACCCATCTCAAGAAAACCTAGAACAACATTAATTCCTAGTCTTTGGACAAAAAAATTAACTGTAAGTGGTACTCTCAGTGCAATGATCAAATACTAACAATCAGTTCTATCAAACAACAACCTTTCTTTGGACCGACTATTTTTCATATGAGAAGTCTTTATAATTGTCACGCCACAAATGAAGAACAAATAATGATGAAGATAGCAAGATGAGTGTAGTAATGTTTCTGTTGCAAATATCACAAAGTACTCAATTCATCTTCCATTATACAGGATTCATGCTTATTAGTTATTTTGATTTTAAAATACTTTTAAAAAATAGACCAATGTACACACATGAAACTCCCCAGAAAAACAAAAATATTCTTGCCCTCTTTTCACGGCAATATCGTAACAATTTTCATCCCATTCAAGAAACAAATCAAAAAACCATTGCCCTCACAACTATACATTGACTAGCAAAAATACCAAACTTAGTCTCGCTTTATTTTTGTTGTTACGAAGCAAAAGGTTTTCTGTTACCTTCCTTTCTTTTTTCTTCCCAATAGCTTCTTCCAAAGTCCCCCGCCACCCTTCTTCTTCCTAGGCACCAGAGCCATAAAACTCCCAATAATTTCTTCACCATTCTCTTTAGTATTGCTTGTGCGAAGATACTTATCACGTGGATCTCGCATTCCATTGTTGCAAGAGGGAGATTTTTGAGGGTCCGATATGCAAATAACTTCTTTCGTTTTGGGAAAATTAAGGCCAGCATTTTCAGCATTATCCTCGGCCAGCATTTTATCAAGGAGAGAGACACGTCGGTTGAAGCTCTCGTTCGGGGTGGTGGTTGGGGTAATGAGGTTCACGGGGTTGGTAACGAGCTTGTTAGAGAGAGTCGATCGTTGAGGTGAAGCTAATGCCTTCAACTGCCTTCCTAAATTGAGAATGGTCTCTTGGCACTCTGCCAACTTTTCAGAAGCAGATGCAATTTCCAAGTCCTAGAAGATACAATTACAAGTCCTCATTAATTTTTTTTTATAATTTTTTAAGTTAAGAATCTCATTTAGATAAGTGAGGGTTTGTGTGGTCTATTATTTTAAGCTCAAAGATTCTCTTTTTTTAACTTAAAACTTGGCATGCATTTTGGCTTCTCAGTTTTTAATATGAGCTTTTTCATTGTTTTAGCATATAAGAAAAGTTAAAAGTTTTAAAGCCTTCTTTTATTTTTTTTTTGGGTCTAAAAGGGCTAGTAGTTTTACTTAAAAGTTAAAACTAAACAAACACCAAGGAACTAGTTTTAAGATTTGCATGCTAAGAAAGTTACTGAATAAGCTGAATTACCGTGTTAAAGTATTTGGAAATGGTCTTCCGTGTAGAGCATAGTTAGTAATAAGGAAAATCCCCTCGGACGAGAAACTTCATATTTAACGTACCGTTTAAGCCAGAGCCATAGATTTTCACATATACTGCCCCTATGTAATGTCAGACGCCCCTACCTCCTTTAGATCAATCAATAGAGATAGATACGAAGTTTCTCTTTATACTTATCTATAGTCTTTTTTGACTGCTAGCACAAAGAAAACCCTTGATTTTGAAGATGCATAGCACTTTAAAGTTCTTTTCGCATGAATTTGGTAACATAATACTTACCATTCTTAATTTAGAAGCTGCAACAGCTAAAGGAAATAAATTAAAGGTGGCATTTCACATAAAATTCTTTCTTTCTTTTTTTGGGAGGGAACTTTTGCACTGCTAAGACAAAAAAGAATGCGGCTCGGTTAATTATGTAATGGAGATAATGGTAACTTACATTCTGTAGCTGCTTCTCATTTTGATCGGCTACTTCTTTTGGGTCCTCTTCAAGTCTATGTTAAACAAAATATAGCAAATATCTGAGGTGTCATAAATAAGATAAAGAAAAGGGTTCTTTTTAACAAAACATAAAAAGAAGATCATGTACCTTTCAAGCTGAAGCTGCGACTTCACGCTCGTGGCTTCCATTTCTTTACAACAGTTGCCTCTTTTCTCCACTTCTGTTTCATCAACCATAAGATGATTAATCTGATTTTGGTTCAAGCCTTCCGATTTCTTTAGATATTGTAGCTCATCTTGTAAATTTTCGATAGTTTCGTCAGATTGTTGTAGTCGCATATTCAAAGATTCACTTTTACCAATCTCCGAATGTAGTGTCCCTTCTAAGTCCTTATTTAGGGATTCCAAATTTGCCAGCTCATAACTCAGTTTTTTCTTACCTTCTTTACCGTCCTTGTGGATTTCTCTTTCTTCCACTTCAAGCTCACTCCAAACAGACATTGGAGAATACAAACATCGTTCTCTACTGAAACGTATTTTATCAACTTCTGAAAATTGACTAACGACTCCACCTTCTACCTCACTCTCGCCCCGCATTTCGTCCCACTCGAACTGCTTCTTTATGGCATCCTTCATGCTTGACACATCTTGCAGTGAAAAGCAGTGGTTGATAACCCAATCCAAAGCAGAAGTCAATTTCTGAACAAAACTCTCAAGGTCAGCCTTTCCAGTTAACAGTTCATTGCATGTTTGGATAAATTTCTGTAAAATGGCGCTAAGTTCAGAAGTTTTCCACTGGAAAACACGAACAGTGTATCCCGGAGTTTCTGAATTCTTTACAGGAAAACCACTACCATCCTTGCATACCAAACCAATTCCTTCGATAAGATCAATAACTTTCTGGATTGCCATCCTCAGTACAGTTGGATCTTGGTGATTAGTTTTCTTCTTAAAAGAATCCTCATCATTACTTCTTCCATCAGATGAATCCAATACATGAGATTGTTTCCGAGGTGCATTTCTTGATAATGTTGCTAATTTTTCCATCTCAACAAAGTCATCCATAAGATCTATGTCCGAAGTTCCAACAACAGATTTGCGTGATGGTGTCCCCACTTCTTCCCCATTTCGGAAATGGTCTTCCGAAAACAAAACCGATGCTCGAGATCCAGGAGTATTAACCTTGTCCTCGCTGCCAAATTCAGACATTGACGTTATCTGACCAATTGGAGATCCAACAAACTGTTCCTCCACCTGTGATAATTTTGAAGCAGTATGATTATACATTGCTTGCGAAAACTTGAGTTCGTTAGTTTGTTTATCAAGAGCTTCTTTCAAGCTCCTGTTTTCTTCTTCAATAACACGCAACTGCTCAGCGAGAAAGTTGATCTTACTCCTGGTTGCATCAGGGTCATCGTCTGTCATAAAGCCTATTGAACCAGTTGAGGAGAGGTTCGATTTTCTCCTCCTCGGTTCAACTGAATCTTTTCCTAGCATTTCAACTTCGCTCTTCATTTTCGCCAGAGCAGCGGGCCCTGGCAATCGCTTACGAACAAGAACCCTAAGCCTCTGACACTCTGATTCCAATTGTGCAATTTTCTTCGAGTTGTCCAGATGTTGTTTATGCGCAGAATCAGCTGATCGACGGTTAAATTCCCTCTCCTCATTCCGTATCTCAACTTCCTTTACAAGCACCCGTACCTCATACTTCAGAGAAGCATTCTCTTTCTCAGTAGAATTTAGTCTAGTCACAAGAGCATTAAATTCAGCCTCCAAACGATTTTTTTGAGCATTTATATCTTCAATGAACTTTTCCTTTGCTACGACAGCTTTAGCGAGCTGAGCATTTTCCATACCTAATTTGGAAAGCCTTGTATTTGCGGTTGCTAAGTTTTCTTCTAAAACAACTCTCGTCTTTTCAAATTCTCTGGATGTTTTGGTCACAGCATCATGGATTCTTTGCTCTTTTTCTTCTCGAACGAAATGTAATTGCTGCATACATTCCTTTAGGGCCATATCCAAATTAATTATTCTTTCTTCACCTGCTATATTCTGCATCAAAACTTCATCTAGTTGTTGCTTCAATAGCATTGCTTCTGATTCTACCTTCTCCCAGCCTAAATTTGGACAATGGTGACTTGTCAAATTATATTGACCTCGAGAGAAGGCATATGTCTACATTGATCATAATACTTGAGACTAAGATAAATATGTGAACAGGAGAGAATATTACCCCCAAGGGCTTCCTTTGCCATTTTTGCATTTCTTTTCATGAGGTCATCTTTAGCACTGCACTCCGAGCGGGCTGAAGAAAGCTTTTCACTTAAACTTTTTATCTCCCTCTCCAGTTCCGCATTTTCCCTCTGAAGGTCCTGTATCTAAAGAAACAAGCTACCACTAAGTTCTTGAGGTACACAAGGAAATAAATTAATTTGCAAATGAAAATTGTGATCAACTTAAACATTCATCATTTGCCAATTTAAAGGAACATACTCATTCAGTGATAAATTATATATATACAACTAAGCAACATAATCCCAAGAATTTGGGGGTCGGCCAAATGGAACCCAAATAAGATATTACATCAGTCACATGAATTTTTCTACACTATTCATTTCTATCTGCAGTAACTTTGCTCCATCTATTTTTTAACATGCGTCTTTTCTTATCACTCGCATTCATGTTTTCAGATTGCATTGTTTAAGTATGCATAACAAAACATAAAATGTAATTATGTATGAATAGGCAACAAATATGCTTTGGTTTGATCATGAAGCTAATCCATGGACACTGGTTCACCATTTGGTCAAAGGATCATGTGGCAAAAGAACTATCCTCAACCAACTATTTATTTCCACTCTTATCCTTCAACTAGACAAACTCATTATTCATGTTTCCAAGAAGAAGGCTGGACCACTTGAACTATCACTTTTCACGTGGTACAATTTGTAGGAAAGAAAGTATAACTTGACATTGAAAAGGAAAGTCGGAAAAAAAAAAGTTCTAATAAAGATAATGCTCTATTTACCTCTACTTTGTTTCCTTTCTGGCAAAAGTTTGCAACTTGACATACAAAAGGGATGGATAACAAAAAAAGAAGATTAATGATAGCATAACAATTTACCTTTTCTTCATTTCCAGTTTCGCAAAGGTTTCCTTTATCAGTTCCAAGTATGCTCTTCTCCATAGATTTTTTCTTCCAAAGCCATTGCTTGTGATCCATCTTATTATCAGATCTTTAGTCTACAATATAGACCAAATGTAAGTGAAAGATCACTCCGAATTCAAAGATTGAAAAAATGATTCATCATATGCTTTAAAAGAATTTAAAACCTAGAAATGATCTAAAATATAATTACGTCGGAGGCATAATTGATTGCTATTAAGCAGCATTTTCAATTTGAATTCATTAAGAGAATTAACGGCAAGATTTTTGGTTGAACAATTAGTGCAACCGTGTTCTCAAATAACTAATAGCATATTGTGGTACGTTAGAAATACGCTAAAAAAGGATTTAGCACAATGCATAGTTGGACTATGTTTTCCATAAAAGCTCTTGGGGCTAGAAAAAAAAAATCAACTTAGAACTTTCAGTGGATTAACCACTCACTACAGGAACTAAAACCAGATTTGATCAATTGAATATCTATTCTAATTTCTAAACCAATACACAAAACCAAAACGGCAAGAATAGCTTCGCAAAGCAAAATTCCAAGTACCACTTTGCAAAACAAAGTTCAAACTCTTGGAAATTCCAATTCATAGATAAAACAGACAACACAAATAGAAATCTTTTTACCTATAGCAGTGGCAAAAACTAATATAGCTATGTTCTATTTGTAGGAATAAAATAAAATTCAGCGTTTGGTTTGTTTGGTTGAAACTTTTAATCCAGAAAGCTAGCTTATTCAGTCCAAGAAAAAAAAGCTACATGTATCCATATCATCCATATCGAGCTTAAAGCTTCTAGGCTTCTGCTCAAAAGTTGAGCAGCCGACGGAACCATCTTTTAAACAAGAAAATATAAAGGGTTGAGTTTAAATATTAAAACGAAATAAGACATCAATACGGAATGGAGTTATTAGTTTGCTAAGAGGGTTACTGTCACCCCCGTAATTTTTTAAGGCCAAAATGTTTAGTGTAAACTTTTTTATTTGCAATTTTAGTGTTGAATATAGGTGTAAATTTATTTATTTATTATTATTTTTTTTTTACATAGATTCAGCCACCCATGTATAATTTATACTTATACTTATCTGCCCTAATTCCGCCCCGCCTCAATATGAAAGATAGCATGAGTTTTTATTTGTTCCCATAAGACTTTCTACTATGATTTCCTTTATGATTATTACGGATGAAAGGAAAATTATACCATTGGAAATTCCTATTTAAAGACCCAACAGACAACACAAACAAACACATTAGGAGTTGTAAATGAAATGATTAAATGAGTATTTATGCCAAAAAACTAATAAATTTACCTATTTAGTTCAGCACTGGTCCCTCATCCTCGTGGACCTCAACTGTTCAACACAAAATTAAATATATTAAACCACAAATTAGAGAAAAGCATCACTAGCCTTTTCATAAAACACTCAAATCAAAAATGTAAATACTAAAAAACGGAGAAAAATAGGAAAATGCAAACACCTTCAGACGAATGCACAGAGAGAGAGAGAGAGAGATTTATAGAGAGAGAGGTGAAGTGTCGGCCTGGATCTAGCGATAACGGGTCGACCCGTGAGATTTGATCCGACGGACAGGAAATGAGTCGCTGTCAGTCTCAACGTCACCGGGATTCTTGTGTATATATATATATGTATGTATAGCTTTATTATGTATGGATTAATTACTCCCACGCTACCAAGGTTTTTAAATAATGACATAAGAACCCTATAACTTTCTAAAGAGGTTACTTTTATTTTAGCTTTTAAGTACATGAACTAACTCTTTTCAGCCATAAAAAAATTGAACACATCCGGCTCAAAGCTCCTAATATATTTAGATCAAATAGTAAATAAGCTAATTTGAAAATTTGCAAAGTCGAATGTTGTTCACCTTCTAAGCAAAAAAATCAGAAAATTTTAAAACTAGAAAACCAAATAGACTTTCAATTGGAGCATCTCATACCAGTGAATATTGTAGAAAAACATTCGGCTTCTGAGTGAACAGCAAGATATTACTGCTCGCTTCTGAGTTATTAAATGGACTCAGGATTCCTGTTGCTCAGGGTAAGCAGCAGGATGTTACTGCTCACTTCTAAGTTATAGGATTTAGATCTAATGGTCCAAATTTTTATAATTTATAACTTAAAAAAATAAAAAATGTTGTAATAAAAATCTGAACCATTGAATTTAAATTATACTGCTCAAAACTGACCAGTAACAAATCTGCTTCCATGATACTACTGGCCAAAAACAACCATTCAACCATACTAACCAGAAACTAAAAACTAAGTTCCATTTCGGGTAAAAAATATAAGGATATTTTAAAAGAAAATGAGCAGTGAACGATTCTGAAACGTTTGTGAGACGATCAAGGATACTCATGAAAAACTTTTAAAACAAAAAGATTAGAAAATATTCAAAATATTATTAGGAAAGTCGAAATTAGTATTTTGAAAACTTGTAAGATGTTTGTTGGATATAATTTCATTAGAAAAGTAAATTAAATTAATAGAAATATTATAAGAATGAGTTTTGTTAGCGCTTTTATGATTAAATAATTATTTTACCTCAATTTATTTTTTAATAATGACTAATTTATTAATTTGTTTATTTATTAAAGTGTCGAAATTTTGGTATACAACTATAAATATTACGGCACTTACAAACTTTAGTACAATTTTGAAATATTTGATTAAAGAATCACATACGATCCTCATATATCCATACGCTTTGAAATCGTATCCAAAAATAATTAGCATTGTATCCACATTTTATATATATATTTTCAACTTTCGTTTCCCACTCCCATTTCCCATATCAATTCAATGATGCGCTCCGACTTTCTCCTGTATGTACATTTATATTCCGGAAAAGGGAAGCTGCAGTAAGTTATAATTGGAGTCTTTTCGTCTCGATCAATTTGAAAATTGATACATCAATCGAAATATAAAGTAATTTTTAAGTTATAGTTGTTGGCATCTGACCCAGGATGCTCCGGCCTAGCCCGGAGCTGGCAGACCTGGCATGAAACCGACCTGTAGAAGCCCCAGACCCTACTTTCAAAATCAGCAATCGACGACCTCTTTAATTTTTGTGAAAAAGTAGTCTTTTTAAATGATAACATAACACTATTTTCCTTGATCATAAAATCAGTTGAATTGTCGTTTGAAAGAATAATAGAGTTCGGTACTAGTGGTTTGAGAAAATGGACAAACAACATCCAAACTCCAAAGTGCAAACCAGTTACAACCAAAAATAAATTAAAAATAAATAAATAACAGTGAAAGTGGACGCTCAAAGAAAGAAAACAAAATAAAGCATTTGCAAACTGGAAATCGAAATCTTTTATCGATTTCATACTCCAGTCACCCTCTGGCAATCTCCGGTCATAAGCAAAGATAAAGTTGTCACCCTGCTTACCTCAACACAGATATGAAAACAGTAATTTACGGGAATTTCTAAGAAAAATATCGAAAGCAAAAATTTCAATAGGATAACAACTCATACGGAAGCAAAAACATGGGAATTTACACACATCTTTTTCGAGTTCATGGCTTTGATAATCTCGAGTGGCTATTGTGACTACTTGCACAATCTTGACAAAACTATACACAAGAAGAGGGGTCCAAGACCTCGATTCTTTTTTATGCTACTCATCAATGCCATACAAGCAAAACGTGGGGGGAGATATCACAAAGTGATTCATCAATTAAGATTTATGGTCTAAATTGGTACTGCGAATATAATAAAATCCAAGGGCATGCTTCAAAAATTGTCAAGGAGCAATTGCTTCGTTACACTAGCTTATATCGATAAGACAATAGTCTACGGGCTGACAGTTTTAGAAATAAATTTTATAAAATGTAAGAATATTACTTGGATATACTTGTCCAAACTGAGAAAACTGAATTCCTACCCAATAGTTTCATTTCTTCGGCTGGGACAGATTAGTCCTTCAATTGATTCCAAAATAGTCTGGAGAGACTTGTACACAACATAGCTGAAGCATAAAACCGAGACAAACAAGTCACTGTACAAGACTATTAATCCAATTCAGCACAGTCCTAATTCCTATGGAACATACCCTGAATTCCTGTGTCCAGTAGCAAGAGGAACTTCGTCTTAAGTCCGAGCTTCTAATGTTATAGTTCCCTTCGTTATAACCACACTCACCCAAAATGAATTTTCCTTGATTTCGATATCGACAACAATTCTCTTCCGTGTCATTCCCTTGAGTTTTACCAAACTAAATTGCAAACTTTTATCAAAAGTGCGAACGGGAAATACCATCGTTATTGCCATCATCGTCAATATTGAGTTTGACACCATTGTTCTTAAGGGCATTGACTAT
>MKEJ01010283.1:0-20903 GCA_001753735.1 Embelia ribes
GCAGATCTTTATACTCGATGCCTAGCTACTCTGCATTATTTTGTATTTGGTGATATATATAACCTTACATATACAAACACAAAAGTGCTCTAGGTGTGTAGTTTTAGGTGCCAAATTTACGAGGAGTGTGACTGGAGCTTATTCCGAAACTGAAACATGTTAACTATGTGAAAGGGCCCTGTTTAAGCTATGTCACCGCAAGTAAATAGATATTTGATCTAAAATCATGGAATAAGAAGTATTTTGATTTTGTATGATGAGGTCCCAATTAAAAAAATTTTAGGTACGTTGTAACGGGCCTAATGCAGCACCTATCTACAAGTTCCTGAAAGCGAAGAAAAGTGGATTTCTTGGAGCTAGGATCAAATGGAACTTCACTAAGTTTTTAGTCGACAAGGAAGGCAGAGTCATTCGACGTTATGGCACATCGACTACTCCATTGGCTATTGAGGTCTATATCTCTCTCTCTCTCTTTTGTCTCTCTCTACTCTCCCTCTCCGCCCGATGCATGATTAAAATAAGGTCTTTCTGAATTTTCTCATATACAGGAAGACATCAAGATAGCACTAGGAGAGCATTGAAGTTTTGGTGTGGAATGAAAACTATAATCGATAGTATAAAGTGCAAAATTAGAGTCCATTTTGAGTTTTGTTTCGTTGATCGCAGTGTTATTTGTTCTTGGTTTTCTGCTTCTGATCGGTTCATGTAAAGTTATCGAAGATCTTTATCGAGCCCCCCTTTTGTTTCATATTATTTGTTGGTATCGTCGATGTTATTGTCTGCCTATGTGTTGGTGACATTTTCAATTATTAATTTAGTTTCTATTGTGGATTAAGCGTTTATTGTTTTAATTTCACTCTTATGGTATGTTATTCTGTGTTTCTTTGCAACTGTAGAGCCTTGGAATAGTTCCACTTTGTCTAGTTTTTATCCTTAAAACTATATTTTCAACTTCATTACGTAACGAGCAATATTGCACTCTACGTTACGAGCTTGTACACAAGACCAAGGCTACTATGTCACAGCATGTGTATGCCGATCGGAAAATGCCGTTTCAAGTTCAAGACCAAATGTCTGCAAGTGTTGCGCAAACACATGATCGAGGCTACTATGTCCATAGTTTCAGCTTTGTTAAAGTACATGAAAAAGCATTTAGCAAACAAAGTCGCTGGCGCTTAGCATTGCTGTCTACAAATTACTAACATCATATAGCTATCTACAAATTAACAACATGATATTGATTTGTAGGGTTGTATGACACATGTGCTTAATATTATCCTGAAATTGTTTCGTTGCAGTTTCTACGTTAATATTATCCTGAAATTGTTTCGTTGCAGTTTCTACGTGGAAAATGTAGCTTCTTTTAGACCCAAAAAAGGTTTCAAGATGGAATTAGCTTAAAACCCTATAGCTTTTTTAAATTTTGAAAAAAAAAAAAAAAAAGTTCAATCGTTAAAAAAATTGCAATGAAACAAAATATCTTAAAATTCAACCTTTAGGACTACATTAATAGCACGGACCAACCCTATCCCTACCCACATGTTTGGTCTCTCTCGCTCTTCAATCAATCATGTACTCGTGTTCATCTTTGATGGGCTCCCATCATAATTGGGCATCACACAGTTGTTATGGGGCAACTTGTTTTGTAGCTTTTGCAGATGGATAAAATACTAACAGTCTAGATAAAAATATTGAATGCTGTACAAATTTGATACAAGAAAATCACTTTTAATTTGTGCTTATAATTTTTTTTTTCCAAAATCTCTAGCGCCTGATTTGATATTTGACTAGTTGTCGGCAAGATATTCCATCTGTTCTCAAACTCCTAATCTAATAATTCTTCCTCATTGAGATAAGGTTGAATTTAGGAACATAAAGATTAGAATTTGAGAAATTCATGTCAATGATCCGACGTGATATCTTATTTTGTTCTATTCAGCCTGTTCCAATCCATTGAATTTTTAAGGCTTTGATGATGATGATAACAATGAAAGATTAAAACTTGAAACCAACCTAATTCCCCAAATGCTTGTTTTATTTACATGTTTTCTTGCCAACCACTATACAAAATATCAATTTCGTCGTTGTAATGGGAAGAAAAGAGTGAAAGATCACCCTTTAGTGTTTCACCTCCCTTTAATCATGCGTGATAAGATTAATCTTTCTCTCTTAATAGTCCTTTGATTACTTCATTCACTCTAGTTTTTCGGCTAAAACAATAAGAAAGCTCTGCTTAAAAGCTAAGCAATCGTATCAACTTTTAAACATAAAATAAGAAAAAATGAGTATGCATCTACACATGTATTTGCATACGTGGAGAATTATTAGCCATTAAAGATATGACCTCTTAAATTGTGGAAAAAGGAAGTTGATAAGTCTTCCCACAAGGGGTTGGGCAAAGAGACAATTCGTGGGTTGTCTGTCAATTTACTCAAGCAATACCAATAAATGCTCAACATAGTGGCCAGCATTGTCCCCTCACTACTTGTTCTCCATCCTCACATTTCTTCCACTGTTTCCACTATTACATGTATTTAAACACTCCTCCATGCATAAACTCAAAAGCAATTTCATCAAACCAAGACAATCAAAACTTGCCTTGAAACTTACCCTTCATCCGTCTGAAGCAAATCAATGGCTGCAAACTCATCTTCTTTGAGGTGTTTGAAGAATCTCCAATCATGGCAAAGATGCTCCAAGCAAGTTCGCAAGCAGAGAGCAAGGCTCTACATCATATACAGATGCACTCTGCTACTTCTTTGCTGGCATGACTGATTTATCTCAGTCGCCCTATATCACATCATTCTTGTATGTGCTTGTGTATATGTATATATGAGATAGCAGTAGCAGATATCTACAGCAGTTTCTACGAGTTCTCTGTATTGTCATCCACAAAGTAGAGAGTTTAGAACAATCATATTGTGTATACTAGTGTTTATATATGCATATATGAGAGAGCATTAGCAAATCTAGATCAACTTTTACATGGGCTCCATATTATTGGAACTGCTCGCACACAACTTGTCTGCACCAAAAGAACAGCCTCGATCGCAGCGATTACCAGTGGTCTGATTTTAAAGTGATTGCCTTTTTACAGATTACCACGTCATTTTGCAATTGAGCAACACTGCCCCCAATATTTTAAGCAGTTCTTTTTCTGGAAAAAAGGCCTATATGTGCATACGCAAAAGCAACAGAAAGAGCAAGCATTGCTTGGACAAAACAAGTACAAAACCTGAAAATATTTCCAGTGTTGCAACCAATTATTCAAAACTGTACAGGCAGGATAAGTAATAGTTTCAACTAAACCCGAGTTTCAAGGCTGCCAAGGCAATCCTTGAGCTATGGACATATAGATTAATCACATTTATTGTATTCGATCAAAAAATTATTACTCAAGAGTACATTGAAAGCAAACTTGCATCTGTACCTAAACCAAAAGTAGAAAACAATATGTGATCCTTCATATGTTCAGCTCCTTCTTGTCACAGAATTCCCATCCATCAGCGTCCACTTGTGCATCGCAATCATTTACTTCTATCTCCCCAGCTGATGAGAGATGATCGCTGATAGAGGGAGTGGGGCTTGTCCTCTTTGGGCTCTCGACTGGTGTCTCATTTGGCATCAGGACCTGATCAAGAAGCAAACTCTTCAGAGATGAGCTTGAAGAAGCTAATCTACAGCTTGTCTGGCTGGAAGAGAGAGATTCACTAAGTGGCACCCTCTCGTCGAACTTCTGTTTTAGCAACTTTACATCATGACAAATAACAGAAATCTCCCCTCTGCAATAAAAAACAATTCACAACCCTGTATGAATGACTTGTACAGAGAAAAAAGATAACAGGCTCCCGAGTGGAACTACTAAGCAAATCAGCATATAAAATAATGAAAAAAAAAATGTAATTTTGGGATGTACAGATTTCAGGATAAAATTGAAGCATCATTCTGCAGAGTAGGTTTATATCTAAAAAGGACAAAAATGTAGAAACACTTCAAAAATCAAATCTAGTAATCCCCCCAAAAAAACAGATATAAGTAAAATTCAAGATATGGATTCACAAGCACAAAACACTTAACATGTTTAAACGGCCAGCAACTCAAATTGTTAAGCTGAGATTAGCTTAAACAGTTAAATAACTGGTTAGCCTAAACAATTATAAAGGAGAGGAGAAACTTACTGCAACATATCTACAACACGACCACGGTCCATGAGGAATTCTTGCAACTGTAATAAAAAGAAACCAAAATCATCAATTAAAATTCTTCTTTTACAAGTCAACAAGAAATAATGCTTCTAATAAGTACCTTGGAATTTTCCTCGGCTTCTTGCTTCAATATCTTCGACTCTTCAACCAACTTATCCATTAGAAGTTCTTGCTCAGCTAGGGCCTTTCTTGCACGCTCTTCCTTTTCCATCTTCTCTTGTTCTGCTGCTTTCATCTCTTTCTCTGCTGCATCCAAACGCTGCTCAAGAGTCCGGTGCATCTGCAAGGCAAAAGTGTCAAAATCTATACAGACTGTGAACCTGTATGTTATAGATATATGATTTAAACAGAACGAACTTGATCGAACATGTCAGATTATGGCAGTTCAAATGAGCTCCAAAACACAGAGAAAATGGTAATTTATACAGCAACTGATACATAAAGAAAAGTACAAAGTTACAATGACAGACAAACTACAAAGTGGATTTGCAAACCAAAAACCCAATAAAGGCTTATTTTATAGAATAGGGTTAAAAAAGCAGAGACAAATTGAGGTAATAGCAAAACCTCATCAAGAATGGCAAGTGAGTTATCCCTTTCATCTGACAAGCAACGCAGGCGAGATTGCAATTCCTTCGCTTCCGTAGCTAGGATGGCCTTCTCTCCATATACTTCTCCAGCGTGCTGTAGAAAAGTGAACAGTTCAAACTAGCATCCAAGAGCATTCACATCAGAATACCCCCTTAGCTATTTTACATAAAACTTACGAGAATATGGTCGAAAAGAGCAGCTAAACCATTAGCTATTCTACACATTAGTTAACTCCATAAGTAAATTTACCTAATCATTATAATAATAGTTAAAAGAATTTTTCTCTCCTCTCACATCTTTCTTATCACACATTTTCCCATATTTCTCTCTACTCTCTCCTATTTTTACCAACATCTCTACTTCTCTCTCCTCCACTTTCCTTTTTCCCTTTCCCCTTTCTTGTCTAATCTATTTTACATATCTGATGTACATTGTAAAAAACAAACATGTAAACTAGAAATATTGAGCTTTTTTTATATGTTATATTATATACTATAGCTAATTTTGGCTAGCTTAACTAGTGTGAATACTCTAAATATAGTTATGTGAGCTACTACTATTTTGACTTGTCACGAACCATGTCATTAGCTTCCCTTGCATGTCCCAGCATCTGTTTCAGGTCCTCCACACGAACGAGGATATCCAATGGCCCTTTAGCAGCCTCCACCTTGACTTGTTCTGCCTCTTTCTCTCTGACTTCCACTTCTCTTATCAAGCTGATGACAGACTCCATAGCTGAAAACAAGGTTTTCTGCACCATATCCAATAACTAGAGTCAACAAAAGAACAAATAATGTATTTTCCTCCCTACTAAAGATCTATTTACAAGTTCCTCTGTTGTAATAACAGAACTGATATCTATAGACAGTTCACTCTGAACCAACCACTAAGAGCAACTTTGAAGTATTTGACCACATATCTCCACAACTCAATTGCTATAAACATCTCAACAAATATACTAGACGATTCCTGCCTCAACGCCTTCTACAGCATGTGAAATACAATATACTGACTGCTCATTCCCTACCGACAGCTAACCTGATAAAGCAATATAAATTTCCAAGAACAACTACTTCCACAATCCACATTCCATGTAAAATAGTTAAAAAAAATCATGTCATCATTAATCTCCTATGTCCGAACTCAAGAAACACTTACTGCAAGATATCGAGGGGCATTATTTCTGTTCAGTTTCATTTTTATCTTTAATTTTTCAGTCACCTGTATAAAATTTCAAAACAAAAGAATGCATCTGAGTTGCAACAGTAATTACCTTGTTATCTCTTGCCTCCTTTATGATATCCTCGAGCAGATCAATTCTACATATATTGCCAGATCGAGATACTACAGAATTAAAGGCATGCTCATCCTCAACTTCAACTACTTCATGGGTGGATACATCTTCCATGCCCTCATTCTCAAAATCAACTACTTCATGGGTGAATTTTTCTACCATGGGCTCATGCTCAGAGTCTACTACTTCTGTGACGGTTATGTAGTTCACAGGAATAGCATCAGAAATGTAACTCTCTTCTGGCATGTTATCGTTAGCCTGTTGAAGACCATTCTCTGGTGCATGTGACAGGCAATCAAAAACAGCTGGTGGTGACAGCTCCACCACAGAAGCATTGATATCCAAGGAATTGACATTCGAACACAACTGTTCAAGATTGCTCTCAAACAGACATTCTAGATTAGAGGAAAGATCTTCACAGTTCAAAATGGACGACAAGCCATGTGTACTCTGACTATGTCCACTGATATTGCTCGATTTCACTGGAAAAGTATTTACTTCCAAGGAATTGACATTTGAACACAACTGTTCAAGATTGCTCTCAAACACACATTGATTGGAGGGCACATCATCAACGTTCAAAATGGTCGATGGGCAATTTGCACTCGGAATATTTCCACTGACATCGCTCAATTTCACTGGAGAAACAACTTGCTTTCCATTAGATCCACATACTTGATCACCATTACAATTTCCATCATCTGGTGAAGAAATTTTGATGAGCCAGTCACTCTCATCCAAATTCTTAGAATCCAAATGAACAGTATTTTCTTCACTACTGGCAATATTATCAAGAGCTATTGACACCAAAAATAAATGTATGAACCATGTCAGACTGGAAATACAAAAGGATCTTGGCAATTTTATCATAATTACTCGTACATTTTTTCCAAATTAACTTATGTTTTACTAAGAAAATTAAATTAAAAAAGACCTAGACTCTTAGTATTATTAGAGAAAACTCACAATCATTTGCAGAACCCGAAGAACTGGCCATGTTAGGAATAATCTCCATAAGGACAACTTCAGCAGCTTTATCAGCATCTTTTGAGTTCTCAATAGCAACAGCCCTCAGGATGCGATTATCAACCTATCAAATTTACAATCAAGGGATTTTAAGGCACGATATGTAAAAGGAAATATGGAACATTTTCATACTATATTATAATTTACAGGAAAGAAAATAGTGATGAGATATGAGAGGCGTGATTTTTGAAATCAATCCTGACAACTATCTCAATAAAATGTACTTTTAGTCATCGTCCTGTATAGTGCAAAGGATAAGCCCAACAACTACCCTGTTTGCAAATACTTTTTACCTGGTAATGTCAAAGTAAAGTGTATTCTTGTTCTAATCCTATAGATGAGATTGCAAACAAAAAGGTGAAACAGCATTCTCATCTGAATTGTTTGACATAGATTTACAAATTTGCTTAGAAGCAAACACAAAATTCTGTTGCATAATTTTCAAAAAAAAAAAAGAAAGAAATTTCCACATCAATCTGGTGATACTTTCTATCTTAAGTGTCTTTTCTACTACTATCATTTCAAATAATAATCTTGTCATAATTAGACCTTCACTGTATTTTACAAGGTCATATTATAACATATATGTAGAGATTTGAACCTGTGGAAACACATCCATCAAATTGTGATAAACTGATTTGAACCCCATCTCCGAGAGCTATCAAAATCTACAGGAAACAACAAAAAGTACAGTAGAACAAAACCCCTTGTTAACAAATACGAGAAGAATATGTTTGAACAACACTAGAAACAGTAGAAACAAAAATGATCAAACAAAAACTTTTGTATAAAGAAATGTAGAAATAGCCACCTTTGGAAACCCAATACACTAAAAGGGGTCACCCGAATGAAACACATCATAGAAATCAATAGCTTCAAAACCTTGGATCGGTATTGAAGCCAAATCACAATCTTTCTTAAACCCTACTTCCCAGTTTTAATCAATATAAGAGCATTCACAACAGTATTTCTAATTTCTACTATAATTTCTGAATAAGAATTTTCTAGAAAGCCTCTACTTCTGCAGAAATCAACATTTTAGAAATTATACACACTAGTCTCTCTCAATAATATCTTTAATCTTAACAAGAGCTAGTAAAATGTGAGAGTATATATTCAGATAATCTTAACAAGAGTTCACTGGCTTTGATGGAAAAAATTAGTCCTTTATTAAAGAAATTGGGAATATTCAATTTCCCCCTCCCCAGATTTCTACGAGAGAAACTCGTGGAACGGGACAAGATTTCTCCTATGAGAAATTAAATGATAAAACATTTCAAAAAGAATACAAATTCCAAATTTTTAAATGCAGAACTAATACAAATAATCAATAAAGCATACCGCTTAAGTACCAAAAAATGTAGAAAAAATAAAAAAAACAAATGGATGAAAAATCTTAATTGGTTTAATAATCACCAACCAATAATAAAAGGCGCTAATAGGGATAAGGCGATCAAGATCATTACACAAAGTGTATTGTTTGCATAAATAAAACACTATAACATATATATCTCGATCTGCTTGATAATCACTAACCAATAATAAAGGGCTTTGCAATAGGGATAAGGCGATCAAGATCAGTGCACACAGAATAGTGTATGCATACATAAAATATTATATGCATATATATAGAGAGCGAGAGTGTTAAGAAAAACCCTAGAAGAAGAAACGGCCGGTATGGTTTCCAGGAAATTGCCTTGCTGACCTTTTCGGAGAGAGAGAGAGAGAGAGAGAGAGAGAGATCAACGGAGCTAAGTTATTGGGCAAGATACTTTAAGAGCATTGACGACATAGTAAATAAATTTGGGTGTATATTGAGGGTAAGGCATAAACTCAATAAATATTAAAATTTTAAATCAAAATTCTATTGAATTGATTTTAATTTTAATTTTATAAATAGTATATATGTACATATATATATAATAATGTGTAATACATATATATTGTTTATTTATAAAATATTATATACATATTATATTATAATGTATATATAATAATGTGTAATACATATATATTGTTTATTTATAAGATATTATATACATATTATATTATAATGTATATATAACATAGTACATATATGTATATAAATTGTATAAATATAACACATTATTTTTATTAAAATAATATAACACCCATAAATAGTGATAAGTTTTCGTAGCTAAATTTATTGATCCAATTTTATTTGATACTAAATTTAAAGATAATATTGTAACAATAAAGATTCTGCTTTAAATAATTTTTAAACTTCGATAGTTAAATTGGTAGCTAAAATATATATCACCCAATGTAATCTGCTGGGAATGTTATAATGTATATTCCGCGTGAGGGTGTTTTCGTCCATGTTGGTTACGTGGCATTTCGCTATTGGCCACGTCAGAAACTGTTGAAATTTCTCATGTAATTTTAGTTGAGAACTTGGAGCATTCACACTAGTTTTTAGATTTCTTCCCAATTAATTTCTCAAATTAAAAATTGAGCAGAGAAAATTTTCATTTAAAAAAAAAATCTCAAAAGGCTATAGTAACTCTCTTTGTCAACAAATAAATTTTTCTGAATCAAAATAAAATAAATATATCAATATATTAAAAAAATTCGTTTAAATTTAATATTTTTATATATTAATATTTTTTTATTTATAAAAATGAGTTTTAAAAAAGGTTGTTGTGACCTGTTTATATTTTATAAAAAAATGAGCTTATAGAGAGTAAAATTTAAAAATAAAATAAAAATATTGGTGGAATACTCTTTGAAAATTTTCTCATATATTTGAGATAGATAATTGTTGACCCAAGTTTTAATCAAATATATTTTGATGATAAAAAATAGTACAAAATAAAGTTTAATTTATGCTTATTATGAGACTAATGTTTTAGCAAGCTTATGTGAAAGTATAAAGCTTATTACAAGTTCAAAACACAATACAACTTAAATAAAAATAAGTCTCAAATAAGTAGAGGCCTCAAACTTTAAGAAAAATTGTTCGGTAAAATTATCATATCTCATAACTCATAAATTCAATCGGTGGTTATAAAATATGTATAGAAAGATAATTCAAATATCTATAAGTTTCATGCGTTGATAAAAATCAAATTCAAAGTGAAATAGGGCCAAAATGAAGAAAAAAAGTTTACACATTCAAAATCAACACTGTTTCGTAAAATGAGTATGTCTCTGTTTGTAAATCCAATAAAAGTTTAATTTACCTTTCTGGAAAGGGAACTCAAATATCTATAATTTTTGTATTTTAACGAATACCAAGCCTAAAATAATCAAAATAGCCAGACGTTCCAACAACAGAAGAGTTGACAAGTGTTGACTAACATTGACCATATATAGACGGGGCGCTGACCGTATACGGATGGGGGGTTGACCAAATACAAATGGGACAATTGACAACATATGGTTAAGGGGCTGTCAGTATACGGATAAGCGACCGTATATGGACAGAAGGGTAACAACATGTAGACAAAAGCTCGGTCATAAAAATAGTTGATACATTACCATGTTTTAAGAACTTCTGTTATATCTCAAAACGAGCTCAAACACTATAAATAGAGGACTTCATCGACACTTCATATCATCCCTTCAAGTTCTCTCATCACTTTAAGCAACAAGTAACAATTTAGCAATTTAAATTTCACAGTTTCTCATATTCGCTTGTAAAATCTTATACTCAAGATTTTCAATCTTCATTATTTTATGAGTATAATGATTCAGTTTTATATAATTTCTTATACTATTGAGTTACGAGAGTTTACTTTTATTTGAGGGTTTGTTTTAAATAAAGTGATCAACACCTGTAAAATTGATTGAGCTGTAACATTTATCTTGGTGATAAATAAATCTTAAGCAACGCTGGAAGAGTGGACATAAGAGATTAACTGATATTTGGCCGAAACACTATAAAAACTCTATTTGCAATTTATTTTCCTTTAACTCTTTACATTTTAGTTATTTACTTTATTAATATTCTTATTTAAAGTTTTTAAAGTGCAATTTTGTTAAAAAAATTTTAAGTTGTACTTTTGCATAATCCACCCTCTCTTGTGTTTGCCTAAGGATAACACATTGTATAGAAGTATTAATGGTATTGATGGTTCACTCACCAATAGCCTCACGATGTGTCGTACACCATGACAACTTTTGGTAGAATTGGAGACCCGCTACACTCAAAGTCATGGGGTCACTATACTTCGAATTAAAAGAACAATCGCCAACCTCCGACATGATGATCGCAAAGTTACAGAATACTATCATGAACTCAAAGAACAATGGGATAAGTTAGATGAAATTTATCCCCTACCCAAACGTACATGTCGATCCATGGGCACACGAACACGTCATTGAATTAGTGATGGGATTAAACGATGCATACGACACCATTCGCAGCCAAATAATTGCTTTGGATCCATTGCCTAGTGTTGCAAAATCATTTCAACTGGTCCAAGCAGAAAAGGCCCAACAAGCTTTAAGACATATTACAAGTCCAGCAGATGACTCATCTCCAGCAATTACTAGATCGGGGCAAAACCAGCAGCGCATATCGAATCAGCGCATGGGCCAGACCTAAACGCACGGCTCAGGCCCCTAGCAGACATCACGTGGGGCAACAGGCAATAAAAATCTGCTCTTAAACCGTAATATCCTGGCCCATTCCATCCCAATGATCCACAGCGCAATGGAGCTCGAAGTCAGAATCGCGACCCTAATGCTAAGTGGGAACATTGCAACCAACCGGGTCACTAGAAATCGGGATGTTTTGAACTCATATGGTACCCAAATTGGTACTTCAACCCAAAACCAAGAAATTCAGCAACAAATAAATGAGCTTCCCATAATGCGAAATTGAATTTGGAACATAAAGGTCAAGAACCAGATTTTCTAGACAATCCATTTGCTTACTACTTTGGTAATTTCCCTATCAAGTTTTAAAATGCAAAATGGATTCTTGATAGTGCCGCATTGAATCACATGACTCCGGATTTATCTTTATTTACTTGTTTTAAAAATGCTACAAATCGCTTGCCAGTCTATTCAGCATCAGACACCCCTCGCACTATTGCACACATTGGCACAATAAATCATCTTCATCACTATATATCGCTCCATAATGTTCCTACATATACCCTCTTTTAAGTGTAACTTATTATCTATTAAAAAGCTCACACAAAACTCAAATTATGCAGTAACTTTTTTTCCCTTCTTATTGTATAATACGGAACCTACCTTGAAGATGACGGTTGGAGTAGGTGAGGAGCGCCATGGGATTTACTATCTACGACATACAAATACAACCACCTTGGCTGCCACTAATTCCGAAAACCAAGATTTATGGCATTGTTGTTTAGGTCATCCATCTTTTAATTGTTTCAAGTTTGGTTTCTAGTAAATATATAAATATTGTCCTTTTGATGCATGTCTTCATGGCAAAAGGTAAACTCCCTATTTACAGTAAATACCAAGTTTCCTTTGTATTTTGAACTTAATTTCAATAAAAGTGATATTCCTTTTTTTCGTATTTACTGTGATATTTAAGGTGGTTATCACACACCGTCTACTTACAGTGCACGCTATTTTCATACTATTGTTGATGATTGTTCCAAGTCTGTACCATCAAAAAAATTTGATGCTATGGCAAAAATTGAATTTTTCTCAATATTTTGGTCAAGGTCTTTAGATCCGACAATGCCCAATATTTTTTGTCTTGTCCTACGCAAAACGTTTTCAGTAAAAATGGTATATTACACTAGTTGTGTTGCTACACCCTACAAAATGGAGTTGCCTTGTATAAACACCAATATATTTTAAATGTTGTTCGTAGCCTACGGTCTCATGCAAACTTGCCACAAAAAATTTGGGGTGAATATATTCTAACCGTCGTTTACCTAATTAATCAGACACCATCAAAATATCTTTCACATTGTACTCCATGGAAAATTATAAATTGCCGAAAACCCAATTATAATTTTCTTCGTATATTGGGCTACTTATACTGAGCACAAACATCACCAATAGGACGAGACAAATTCTGACCTCACGGCATACATGTGTTTTTTTAGGATACCCACCGCGACATCGTGGGTACCGCCTTTATAACCTTGACAGTCACAAGATTTTTATCTTTAGGATGTTAGTTTTTTTGAAAATATTTTTCCATTTAAAAACTCAATGCAAAATATTTTTAATTTACCGAATTCGAGCTTGGAAAACAATTCCAACTTGAACTTGCCTAGCTTAGCCAACCCATTTATTCCAGCAACCCCTAACAACCAGCCTCCTCAACCAAACCAAAATCCATCTCTTAGCCCAAATCAAAACAATCAACCAAACCCAAACCCAATTCCCCTACTTAATACACTTGAAATCCCAGGGCCACTTCACAGTCCTACCCAGTCCCAACACCAACCATCACATACTAATCTCACACCTCCAGACTAGTTAGTTAACCTTAGCCCTATAGGCGTTGCTCTTAATCTAGCAACCGCAACAAACCCACAATCTACCCGAAAATCCACGAGGCCCACCAAACCACCGAGCCACATCATAGACTTTGTACATCCCATTCTGGCTATCTCTACCGCACCAGCTACAATCGAATTTTGTAGCACTAGGTATCCGTTAAACAATTTTGATTCCTACACTATGCTTTCTTGGTCTCATTACTCCTTTTTATCTTCTCTTGCACATCACATTGATCCCACCTCCTATAATCAAGCCATAAAACAACCCTATTGATCTGATTCCAAAAAAAAAAAAAAAAGTTACTGCACTAGAAGAAATAAAACTTGGACCTTTTGTCCCCTTACCCCTGGCAAGCGACCAATTGGTTGCAAGTGGATTTTTAAAACTAAATTAAATACCAATGGATCCATTGGGCGCTACAAGGCTCAGCTTGTATCAAAAGGGTATACACAAATCGAAGGGCTAAATTTTCATGACACCTTTGGCCCCATCGCAAAAGTAGTCACAATTTGTTATGTCTTAGCCATTGTTGCAACTTGAAATTGATATCTATACCAACTCGACGTCAATAATGCTTTTTCTTTATGGTGATCTACTGAAGACGTTGACATGTCACTTCCTCCCGAGTATGGTATACAGGGGAGACTTATGTACGTTGCCTTCAAAACTCCCTTTATAGACTCAAATAGGCGTCATGAAATTGGTACTCCAAATTATTTACAGTATTAGTCATGCAGGTTATCTCCAATCATTGTTTGATCATTCTCTCTTTACTCATACATATGGTTCTTCTTTTAGTGTTGTATTTGTATATGTTGATGATCTTTTGGTCAAAGGCAATAACTTAGATAAAAATTTTAAACTCAAAAGTTTTTTGGCCTAACAATTCAAGCTCAAGGATTTGGGCAAAGTTAAATATTTTTTTGGGCATAGAAGTTGCCAGATCTTCCTGTGGCATATTCATAAATCAGCGAAAGTATATTTTGCATATTTTATCTGATGTTGGCCAAATAAGTTGTTATCCCGCTAAGTCTCCTATGGAACAAAATGCCACGCCCAAATTTCCACAAAGCCAGGAACGTAAACTTAATATATAAATAATAGAAATAAGAAGATGAATACAATAATAATAACTCCACATCGCAACTCGAACTACATCCAATTAGCCAACTTCTCATTTCAATACTTATAACAAGTATAACACTCCATCATTTATATATATGCAACGACATAATAGCCAAAATAAATCTTCCAAATCTATTTTCACATATATAAAGCAAAAAATATGTCCAAAAAGATAATAACATATACATAATAATTCAAGGCCTCGTCTACAAAATACATAATCAAATTGAGGCTACTATAAACTCATACTACAAAAGTATAGCCAACGAAAATATCTGAGCTAGTCAAGTATGCTCCAAGCCCATCTCGGCACCTATCGAATAAGTAAAGCGAGGAAATACAAATGAAGAATATATGTTAGACTATCAACGAACACGATAAAAGTAAGTCTATTAGGTACTCAATATGTATGCACATGTAGATGAATGTCAACCAACAAATGATAATGAATTGAAAATAATACATGTTTCAACATGAAAAGTAAGTAAAAAGTCAATGAATACTACGAATGAACTATAAATGCAACAATGATACACGGACTACGAATCCACGACTATGAATCCCGACTTTAAATTCTGATTACGACTCAAAGTGAAAGGTGGGACTAGTATCTCTACGAGATTTTATAAAGTAGGTACCATAAATGTCATTCCAATAATAGACACACTCTCGGTATGATGTGAATCATAGGCCCAACTTTTATGTGCATTAACATATTGAGCTATCGAGTCGCCCCTTGCGCAAGTTTTCCAGATCTTACGGTTAGGCTATAGGCCTCCTCCTTAATTTCATGAAATTTTAATAAAGGTCAATACATTGCACCAAAAAAAATATAAAAGACTCAAATTCCTAACCATGATATATATATGCTCTTTAATCATGAATTACATGCTTTTAAATCGCTAGTTACATGATTTTAAACCACGGGGTTTATTTCAAATTCACGATAATTATATGCCATGAATGATCAACGAGTATAAACATGCTTCGAATGAATATGTCATGAATATAATTATGTCATAATAACTATGCCATGAAATAAATAAGCTACAAAAATGAATATGTCACAAGCATATCAAATAATAATAATTGAGCATACGAAGAAAGTAACACCACATACATAAAAAAAACGACATGTCACACATGTTGATATACACACACAAACTCAATTTTATATTATTATTCATCCTCTACCCGTACCTCGCAAGCTCATGAAAGTCACTGAAAGATCATACCGACTTAAACCCAAAAATCCCCTAACTAATCTTCTCTAATCGATCTATATACGCCACTCCAATCAACACACACCTATACACAAAAGTTGTCTAGGAGACATAAAGACTAGAGTTTATAACTTTTTTTTGATGGATCCAAAATGTATGAAAATCAAGAAAATGTAAATGAGAAAAAGAAGATACGAGACTTACATAAAAAAAAGGTCTCGATCCAATAACACTTGGATCAATCTAACTTAACTTTTGGATCGATCCAACTGCTATTAATCAATCGAACCTACGGGAATTCATCCTCAATCCGAGGCAACAATTTTGGTAAAAAAACTGTTGAAATGATTCTTAATGCCTCCTAGACATATATAAAGTATTTTGCACTTTATGGAATGGCGGTTGAATGTGTAAAACTCCCCTTACACTTCATAACGCATCTTCCAATAAACCCCGATAAATAAGCCACATTCTCTCATATCTCGAGGCTAATTCCATATGAAATACTTCCCATGGCATACACATGACATCAATTCCACATTATACAATAAATAGCATATTATAATTAGTATAATAATATTATTTATTAACCAAAAAATTCATACGTAAATTCCGAGGTGTTACATTGTCCCCATGTTAAGAAATTTCCTCATTGAAATTAGCAAACACTACAAAAAAGTAAAAACATACCGAAATTAACGAATAACTCCAACTATTTAGCTCGCATCTCCTCCCTACATTCCCAAGTAGCTTACTTGGTTTTATGACTCTTCCACAACACTTTAACTAGACGAATCGAACGACACCGAAGAACTTGTTCTTTTACATCCAAAATGCTCACCGATCGTACCTAATATGAAACATCTTCTTAGATGTGAAGATAATTGAAATCTATCACGTGAGACAGGTCCTACAAATACTTCCAAAGCTTCTACACATGAAAGACATGATGAAAACTAGAAAGTTAAGGCAGTAAGGCAAGATGATAGGCCACCTCTTCAACCATCTCGAGGATTAAAAAATGAACCAATTTATCGCGGAGAAAACTTCCCTTTCTTACCAAATTGCATATTCCCTTTCTTCAGAGAAACCTTCAAGAATACATGTTCCCCTACTTCGAATGTCAAAAGTTGCCTACATATATTTACATAACTCTTGTGTCTATTATGTGTCATTTCCAAATGTTGCTTTATCAATTGTAAGTTTTGAGTCATCTCGCAAACCAAATCTAGACCCAACAATGCATTATCACCAACTTCAGCCCAACATATTGGAGATCTAGAAGGACATCTGTATAATGCCTTGGATAGAGACATTTCAATTCTCGTGTGATAACTATTATTGTATGAAAATTCAATCAAACTCACGCGATCTTTCCAATTGCATCCGAAATCAAGTACATATGCTTGAAGTATGTCCTTGAGAGTTTGAATGGCCACTTATATTGACCAATAGTTTGAGGGTGAAATGCCATACTTAATGACGGTTTGGTCCCTGAAGCCTCTTGAAGACCCGACTATTCGCGAAATGAAATGAAAGTCACGATCTGAAACTATAGAAGCCTCTTGATGTACTTCTGACAAAGTTTCTCAACCTAATTGGTTGTACGAATAGGAAGAAAATGAGAATATTTTGTCATTTGATCTACGACTATCCAAATCACATTGCTACCCTTCCTCTATTTTAGCAAACCAACAACGAAATATATTGTAATCCACTCCTACTTCTATTTGGGGATGAGATATGAATGAACCTTCTGGACGTTTATGTTTGGCCTTTACTTGTTGCAAGTAAGGCACCAAGATACAAACTCTGCCACATTCTTCTTCATTCCCAATCACCAAAAATGTCGAGCGACATCATGAAATATTTTAGTGCCGCAGGGAAACACAACAAAACAAGAATAATGAGATTATTATAGAACCTATCATTCCCCGAAATCTGTGACTCGGGGATCGCGAGATAAAAAGAAAAAAAAGAAAAATAAATAAAAATAAAAATATTTATACGCCATCATCATCACTACAACACTTAACCATCATAGCAGGGCGATATTACACAACTATATACAACATTCACCTTAGAGTCTCACAATAGTAAATACATATATAGCCAGCCTACAGATATATGTATAAACTATTTTGAAAAGAAATAAGAAGGCATGTGCCAACACTATATAAAAATATCTTGTACAAGAGTAAATGGCCAGTTTACATATACATCGCTTCAAGCTATCTGCTTGACAAAAATGAATCGTAAAAAGAAGTTATAACATGTTCTTACCCCTACAAAAGTAGTACATAAGCAAAAACTATGTCTAACTTCTACATCATCATCGCCATGCCTACTATAGAATCAAAATATAATAAAGGAGTATCTATGGATGCTCAAAACCCATATCCAGACCTACAAAACTACACATAATAATAAAGAAGAAAAATAAACGGTCAGATTATAAACATCAAGATATAATAAAGTCTAAGTACTATATGAAATGAATGAGCATGTTATTTGTAAACAAATAGGGTATTAACTTGAGCATGTTTCAACAATAATAAAGTAAATAATGCTAATGTATGCCAATATGAATAACAATGCAGCCCGCCATGACTATGCCCATGATAATCAATACTCGCTAACATTATGACTATGAAAAAGATAATCAAGACTTACCTCACCTCGCCTCGCCTCGCCTTGCCAATGACTCGAACTAAAAAGTTGGGAATAATATTTATCATTTTGTAAAATGTGTTAGGATCTGTCTGCAAAACATAACGCCAATCCTAACCTTCATTGATCCGTCTGCCAAATGTAACGCCCGTCAATGGTAAAATTCCTGATCAAGTTTTTCGTTTTTCACGGTAAGGCTGTAGGCCTCATTATTTCCTGTTGTTTGTAACATAATACTTTTGTCCTGAAAAGAAAGAAAAAGACCACTCGATTCCTAAATCTACTCACACCAATGTATATGTCTCGCCTATACATGCTAATGCATAAATCTTGCCTACGCATAGATAAGATAATAAAAAATGCCATATCATGATGAATTATTCAACAAACTAATTATCATGTGAAATTTTATCATATCAACTACGCTATATATAATGTTAGATATTAAGCAATCAACTACACCATACAACTAATCATACACACCTATATACTACAAATTCTCAATTGTATATTGAGTTTATAGTCTGCCATACCTACAACTACACTAGAAGTCTCCCCGGATTTCCTAAGCAAAAGACCCAAATTCACCTCTTCTTTGCCCCTCGATTTGATCTAGTAAACGAAATCAAATTGTTAAATACCAAGATATAAAGATGTTCTACTCATTACGAGGAACTAAAATATTAAAGAAAATTTTACTCACGAGAAGTGTACAGAAATTGAGGTAAATCAAATGAAAGAGACGAAAGAAAAATTTACGTAAAAATGTTCACCTCGCTCTAAGGATGAATAATCTCTGCTTTTTAATCGCAAGAAGAAATGAATACTACCACACTCTTTCTCTCCTATTTTGGAATTTTAGGGAAAAATAATGAGGGAGACAAGATAATACAAGTGAATGAAAAGCACTTTTTCACACTCTGTGACGTCCGACGACTCGTCTGATACCTCTGAGTAGCCTGTCCGCTGCCTGTCCGCTGTCGAGTACACTGACGGACACCCTCTGGACATAGGGAAAACACTTAGAAAAGTTTCCAACTTTTGTCAAAGAAGTGAAATTCTGGAGGCGTTCGTCCGTTGGCTTATCCGATGTCTTACTCCTGTCGGACACCCTCCGGATAAAGCAAAATTTGACATGTTTGACTAAGTGTCCACTCTCTTTTTTTTTACACATTTTAAAGGTGTAATATGTACCACCCCTATGCCATACTACTCATATATATATATATATATATATAATTTTTTCTAACGGGTACTGCCTCGCACTCTGCAAGGGGTGGCTTCCCCTTGACCCCTATGACTTGATCAGGCAGGTCGAAACCCGTACTATTCTATCGAAGTGGCAAATACTACTTAGTCATACACACTACTATCATGTCATATAATACATAATAATAATATTATATCATACTATAAATATTATTAAAATACAAAAGAATTTCTCTAAATTTCTAAGACATTACAGAACCTCCTCTCGAATAGATAAAGGCACAAACAAACATTTTTGAAATCACAAACCACCATCACAGTTTTATTTCATTTATCTAAGCTATGATAGTTTAGACCTCCGATTATTTGTCTCTACCTTGAGATTCATTCATATAAGTGATCAAAATCGATTGAGCTAAAATTATAAACAATATATCTTGATCCTCCATCTCTACCCAATCCAATCTAATCTAATCCAAACTCATTTAGAACTCGAAATATTTCCCACTTATTTACCGCAAGACAAGTAAGAGAACAACGAGTCTTACAACTTAAAGCATTTACAACCACATTCATCTTCCCGGGATGATATTCAAGATCGAAATTATATTGCTCCAAGTATTCTATCCATCATGTTTGTCGCATATTCAGGTCTCGTTGAGTAAAAATATAATTAAAAGACTTTTGATCTAAAAATACTTCAAACTTCTCGTCATATAAGATAGTTTTGTTCGTGAATCTTCAATTGCCTCAAAGCGTATGCAACCACTCTTTCGAGTTGCATAAAAACACATCCCAAGATCTCCTTCGACGCATCACAATAAATGGTATAACCAATGCCTAGCTCCAGAATAATAAGAATAGGAGCCGAGATCAACAAATCCTTTAAATGAAGAAATGACTCATCACATCTTTGGTTCTACTAGAACTTATCCCATTTACATGTTAGTTTAATTAGAGGAGCTTCCAAATAAGAAAAGTTTTGAACAAAATGACGATAGTACCTCGTGAGCCTCAAGAAACTTCAAATATCAAAAATGGATTTAGGCCACTCCCATGTTGCGCCCCCGAATCACTAGCACCCGGAACCCGAGGGTG
>MKEJ01010288.1:0-29275 GCA_001753735.1 Embelia ribes
ATCTTTAAAATAACTCCAACATATGAAAAATATTTAAATAAAAAAGTATTAAAGTATTAAGTAATAAAAAAATTTAACATGATATTGAAGTTCAGATGAGTCGAGCGAAGTTGAACAAAATTTGCAGTTCCGCTATGCTATGGCCGTTGCACCCCAATACCGTCACACTGCCACCGCTACTGTTTCAGCCACCGCCACCGTTATTTAAAACTTTGGCTCTGATGTGGATGATGTAGAATGAGATGTGGCGAATGCGACATTAGTAGTGTTTTCCATTTTCTTTCTTTCTTTTCTTTCAAACTATATATATATATATATATATATATTTCTTTTCATTTTCTTTAATAAAGAAAAACACTCACGTTCTCCAGATTTTCAGGATTCGGGGCGTGACAACTCTCTCACCTTATGCACAATTTTTTGCATTCAATTTGTGTATAGTTTAACTTAAATATTTTTTGGCACCAACTCATTAAAAATTGTACGCAAGTTATCTTAGCCGTACTTATTTTTTATTTCTTATTTTAGAGTTATATAAAAAATTATCTATACATTCACTATACAAAAGAAAATATGATATTTTTCATTTAATAATATCATATATTGATTTTTTTTTTTCTGTCCACGTAATTTCAGAAATAAAAAATCTACATACAATAGTATACAAAATATTAATATATAATAAATAGAGACAGAGTAATTAAGAAAATATTGCATAATGGAAAATCATAGAAAGCTTTGTCACACCCAGAAAGAGGTTAAATTATTGCGAGATAATAAATCACAAATTCAAAATGTAGAGATGTTTGTGTGAAAAAATAATCATCAGTCTAAATTATTTAAACTGACTGACTTGGTAACGTAAACATTTCATACTAATAACTCATTAAGATTTTTCACGAAATAATTAAATTTTATTTTTTGAAATTGATGTAATTTTTGTTTTTGTATATTTGATGTATTTTTTTAATTAATACGATGTATAATATAAAAATTAAATATTAAATTTCTCTAATGTACCCTTGGGTCATATTACTAGTACATATGAGAAGAATATTAGGGTGCTTTTACAGAATTTTAATGGTTATTACACTAATGGTTGCCATGGGTTTAACTACAATTTCATTTGGTCTACCTAGTTTTGATTGCAATAACAATGGTCCCCAGTTCTAGAAATAAGAAGATACAGTCCCTATAGTTAAGGAAAAAAAAGTTTACATACAACATATTCAAAACACCGATACGTCATAAATAAATACAAAGTATTTAAGGAATTGTTGTATAATGGAAACACAAAAAAGCTTCATTTTACCCAAAAAAAAGTTTAAATTGCTGCGAGATAATAAATCACTATTCAAAATATAAAGATGTTCATGTGAAAAATAATTACTGGTCTAAATTATTTAAATAGTAGAGTAAGTGAAAATTTTAAAATTGATAATTCTTCAGGTAGAGCTTTTACATAAATAAAAATTTGTTAAAATTTGGCTAGTGCTACAAAAAAAATGGAAGAACATGATACATCCTCCACCATAGTGAAAGAATAGATAGATAAAGAAATAATTAGAAGATGATGATAATTCTTGTGGAGATGTATTTTGATCTTGAGAAACGATTGTCCATCCAATAAATTTAATCGATTTTTCTATTAGCTGATATGGCAAAATAAATATTTGGATGTTATAGTTTCTAAGTGTATTCTATTGATGAATGTATTAAAATTTTGTTGTCGTGCCAGCAAGTAACGTAATCGAATAAATTTTTTTCATGGGGATGGCATTGCTTTTTGTTGTTAATTAGTTATTATTAACTAAAGAGTAGTTAATTGGTGATAATGATACGCCAACACTTGTGTGCTTAATTTTCGTTAAATATGGTAATATGATGCTTTTGCACCAATCACAATTTAAAATTCTTCATCTAACAACAAAATACGTCTAATACATTATTTTCATAAATAATATGAATAAGTTTTTTTTCGTTTGGTAGAAATTCTATTTGATTCTGATAGTTTCAATTGGATCACTAATAGTCCCCAAATCTTCCATAAGCGATGATTTTGGTCCCGACTTTTATAAAAGTTGAGATTATTTTGATCAACTCCACTGTTAAAAGCAGGGAATATAAAGATGATTCGCATGGTTATAATTATGATCATATAATACGTGCGTGTCAACATTCTGGAAAAAGGCTATTTTGATAAGCAAATTAATGCAAACACCCCACAAATAGTGGTTGTAGCACCAAACAAATATTTTTATTATTTTCTCGATGGGATGTAAGTTAAAACATGTATTTAACCAATAAATTTAAGACAAAAGTTGAAATAATTTTGACACTTTTCCTAAGCTGCCGACACTTTTAACCCAAAGCTATGGCACTCGTAGGCTCGGGACCAGGCTCGGATACACATGCCCCACTTTCTCTAACAGTTTGTTGCTCTCTCTCTCTCTCTCTCTCTCTTTCAATCTCTCCCCATCCAGCTAGCCTCCACCAAGCATGCTTAACTGGTTGTACAAAGGTTTATCATAAATCATCTGTTTTCGCATTTCAGTACACACAATTAGAGAGCAATTAGTTATTCACTTCACTTCTCTACCTCTGTTTCTCATTCTTCATAAACAGAGCATTAGTCAAATTCCATTCTTTTTCTCAATTCACCCTAAATTCTCTCTTTATTTTTCAAATTTTCTATTTTTTAGCTTTTTTTTGTATCTGGGTTTTGTGTATATTCCTCTGAAACTTGTTAATTAATTCAATTCTCTCTCTCATCCTTCAAAAACAGAGTACTTGACAAAGAACCCATCTCCACCTTCTCTTGTTCAGCCAATTCACCAACAATTCATCAATTTCTCCTTTAAATTATCTTAAGTTTACTATTTATTCAGTTTAATTCATATGAAATTAGCCTCTGTTTGAGCTTAATTTTTTGCTTCAAATTTCAGCTTTAATTACCCAATCACCTATTCTGTTCCGAGCATTAGACTAAGAACCCATCTGCACCTCTCCAATTCAACGATAATTCATAAAATTCTCCATCAAATTATCTTAAATTTCAAATTATTAGTGTCTATTTGAGCTTGTTTTGCTTCAGATTTCAGAATTTAATAGAAAAACTACCTACTCTGTTTTTCCCGAAAAATGATGCACACAAAATCAGAATCCGATATTACAAGCCTAGCCCCATCATCCCCCTCAAGATCCCCGAAAAGGCCGATCGCGTACTACGTACAGAGCCCCTCGCGGGACTCCCACGATGGCGACAAGTCATCGTCTCTGCAACCGACACCCAACTCCAACACCCCGATGGACTCGCCCTTGCACCCGTCCCACACGTCCCACTCCCGGAACTCGTCGTCCACGCGATTCTCGGGGATTTTCCATTCATCATCTGGGAGGAAGAAGCGGAACGAGAAGGGGTGGCCGGAGTGTAATGTGATCATGGAGGAGGGGAAGTACGATGGGTACGACGATGACGTGGCGTTTACCCGAAGGTTCCAAGCTGTGCTGGGGTTTTTGGGGTTTGTTTTGCTGTTTACTGTGTTTTGCCTGATTATTTGGGGGGCTGCTAGGCCTTTCAAAGCTCAAGTTACTGTCAAGGTTTGCATAAATTTCACTCTGTTATTTTTCTACTCTAAAATCTTGTCACTAAAATTTTGCTATGTTTTGATGAATTTGTTATTTCAGTGCTGAATTTTAGGAAGATGCCAAATTAGTAGAGTTGATTAAATTAATGGTCCCATAGTTTCAATCAAAATTGGCCTTTTTATAATACTAAAATACTTTTTTTTTTTCATAGCGTATCTAGTGAAACATATTACTATGTTGAATTAAATCCATTAGTACTTTATTTAACAATCAATAAATGGGTAAGTGAGGCAATTTCATTATGAATCATATGTCTGTTTATTAAATTAGATCATGAAATAAGAAAATGAATTGGAATGTCAATTATTAGATATGGGTCCTTTTGCAAGCCTGGACTTGGCTTGTTGAGTTCACTATTATTGTACCCTATTAAATACAATCTAACATGCCTTTCATCAGAAATTAATTTGCTCTCATTTTCGCCAGTTACAATTATTATTATTATTATTATTGGAATACTCTTTTCACTTTGTGGTGCATAATTTTGATCTTTCAGAGCTTAACGGTGGATGATTTTTATGTCGGTTCTGGTACTGATGATACTGGTGTCCCTACGAACATGTTTACTCTGAACGCCTCGTTAAGGATCAGCGTTTACAATCCAGCTACATTTTTCGGCATCCATGTCAGCTCAAGTCCGATCAATCTACTCTACTCGGACATTTCTGTCGCTACGGGGCAGGTATAATCTATGACCTTGTTCGATATTCTAGTTTTCCCCTAATTAAAGAAACACAGCAAATGGGAAAGTATAGTACATTAGCAGCATAGGTTTTGGATTTGTTACTTGTTATGGTTTATAGGTTGCCATTTAAATTAGGTGTAATGCTTACGTTCGAAAATTATCAGGTTATAAACATGTATCTGAGAAATGCAGTCCAAACTGAAAAAAATAATAATATATATATACACAGCCATTGCCCAAAACCATGCTCAATTCAATGTTACATATGCAGCTGAAGAAACATTACCAGCCAAGAAAGAGCCACCGGATTCTGTTGGTGAATTTGGAAGGGACTAAAGTACCCGTATATGGGGCCGGATCAGGCCTATCACCCTCCAACAACAATGCCGTTCAGGTCCCGTTAACGCTGCAATTTGAAGCACGGGCACGAAGCTATGTGGTCGGTAGCTTGGTGAAGACGAAGCATAAAGTTCATATATCTTGCTCTCTGGTTATCGACTCAACTCGCACAAAGCCTATCAAGTTCAAACAAGATACCTGCACTTACTACTAGGTTACTCGCTTCGATAGATTCACATTTATCTCGTTGTCTACCGTATCGCTTGATACACGCAGGGTAATATCCAAAACATGTTAAAAGCTTGCCTTATTCTGTAATGCTACCACAAATAAATGTCCGTTTGTATTTATATATCCACACATAGTGATTGTGTTTTGATTGAGGAGTATGTAACCAATGATATGATTGTAGAATAAATTCTTTAATTTTACGCGGAAGTATTGCTGCACAAAATCGTCAAAATTTCATAGCTCGAGAGAACACACTATTTCCCATTCAAATCAACAAATTACTTCATGAAGTGAACCCATCGTATTGTTGTAAGGTTTTGGAAATTTGTATAAATTTTTTGCAAATAAATAATATTATTAGTTTCCCTTTATGATATTATTTATTTGTAGTATTGCATCTTTCTCGTAGTCGTGGCATATTTCCCAAGGTCGTAGGAATCCATTTCTATTTTCTTCTAAGCACGAAGTGGAGAAAGAGAAAATTGGGGTTTTCTATATTTTTCCTTGAATCATCTAGTTCTGCTCACTCCCCAAACCTCAAACCTAGATATTCGGATCTCTCGTTTCGACGGGGACATTTTATTGTAAGTTTTCCTAATTTATTTTCTTGTTTGTTCTACCTCAATTTGTATGTCATTTTAACTCGTGAAATTAAAGTAGCACAACTTCTTCTTGACGACTTGTAGAACATCTTTTTGTCTAGGTTCGAGATCATCTAAGACTCATAGATAGATCAATCCTGAGGCGCAAGGGCTTTTGGGGAAAACTTTCTAGATATCTTCGAGGTTTTTAGGAGGTTTAGTAGGCATGGGTAGATTGTGAATAGCAATTTATACATCGAGAGTATGGGTGTGTCATTACGTATTCGTGCATATTTTCCTTGTATATATATATATATATATATATATATATATATATTCATAAGTGATATTATGAATGGTTATTGATGAAATATATTCGTAGTGAATTGTAATATTATATTGCTCAATCTAATATCATAATATTATTGTATCAACATCGTGGTATTGATATGTTTTGCTTCCCAATATTATCATAACATCTTCGTAACATTGTCGTAGTATCAACAATGTATTACCAACATTATTATCATGGCACAATTCGCAGCATTGATATATGATTATGTTCATTATATCACGATATTCGTAGTCGTTGAAATCGTAATCGAGGACATTTCTTGAAATTCATAGATTTTTCGTGACAAAATTTATGGGACAACATTATTGTTCTTATTCAGGGTATATTCATAGATTCGAAGGATATAAAGGGCATGCTTATCGTAGAAATAAAAGTATAACCATTCATGAAATTTCGAAAAGCATGAATATCATGAAATCATTGCATCGTGGTAATTTATCATAACATTGGCATTAATGGAAAATTGAGTCATTTTCTATTTCTTTTCGGGACACATAGTATCGATTTTATAAAATTCGTAGAAAGCAATGAGGTTATACAACCTTATCATGAAAGTCGGAAAATCAGATCTGTGATATTTCCATTGGTCGTGTTACATTGGTGGCGAATTAATGAAGGCTAGGTTGGATCATACTCGGTGGTGGACCATAATATTTTCGACAAATTGTAGAGATACTAGTCTCACTTTTGATTTGAATCGTAGTCATAGTCGTAGTGTTCGTCGGTAGTATGTATTCATTCTTATACACAAGTATTTACATGTTTACATCCGTAGCATTCATTGTTCATTCATGATTATCGTTGATAGTATGATCATTTATTTATTTTCAAAGCACGTTTATACTTTATTTTATTGTTGCATGTACATAGTTATCGATACCTCATAATCTCATGCTTAAATTGTTGATTGATATACTCAAAGATGGCATTAGTGGTTATTTATAGTCGCAGCCTCAGATGTACATGTTTATTTTATTGTCAAAGTTGTAGCAAAGTTGGTTATATATATTTATTTTGTCAAGCATTTAGTTTGATATTTTATTTTGTGCAGTGTTGGCACTGACCTTACTACTTCTTTATTTTGTATAGCATTGACGCCGATATTTCTATTTTTTCTTTCTACTGCGTATATGTATATAAATTGAAGGTGAATTTTCACTTTAAGATGTTGTAGTTATTATTGGAATGATACATGCATATTTCAGATTTTATTGTATATTGAGCTCGTGGGAATGTTCACATACTTTTGTTTCTATTTTCATATTCAATTATCATTGAATATGATTTTGGTTACTTTATTTCTTTTGCCACATAATGCTCCCGAATTTTTTTGCCACACAATGCTCCCGAATTTTTTTGGAAAAATTCGGAGCGCGACAATTATACATGTAATGCCCACACAATTAACATCAAAATCGCAAAAATCATCTTTCTTCTACGGTCAAGAAGATACAACCAACAAACACTAAGAAACCAAGAATATATAAAATTTTGAGCACTAAATACAACCCTTGTCAATGATATACATTTAAGGAAATGCTTAAATTACGGAATCGAGAGAAGTTCACACCGAAAAAGTACGAACTTAAGAAGAAAATTAAAAAAGGAAATGCGTTTTTTTGACGCACATATAGTACAAATTGGAGATCATAAACAATCCTTAAACAAGCGCCCGCCATACCACTGCACAATGAATAGGTTATGCTGATGATGATAGTATCTGTAATCCAAGCAACAGGGCAGCTATTCTTAGCATTCACACCCTGTAGATCTCTGCTGCCGAGATCCACCAGCGACATCAATGGTGTCAGGAAGGTATCTTCACAATTCGGGAAAAAAGCAAAACAGACTATAAATTAGTATTCCAAAACAGAAGCATGCACGCAGAATTTAGAAGAAAGGTCATGATTGCGTAGGCTTTGCATTGAACAAAAGTATATCAATATATCCGCATTAATATGTCGATGAGTGGGGGAGTAAACATTGAGTCATTGACTTTGTTGAAGAATCTAAAGTCACTTCACGCTGAAGTGGTATTATGCTCCAATCAGATTGATCAATAACCAGATGGTTGTTCGCTAATTAGAATGTGTACATGTCCGTGTGTCGGGCTCCCCATTATACAAGATAATTTCTCACGTATGTGGATACTATGTGATAAATAACAATACTCACAGTTCTTCTTCAGGCTCATTCTTGAGAGCATTTTGGGCTATACACAGGAAGGCAGCTTCTACATTGAAACCGTCCTTAGCAGAAGTCTCAAAGTAAGGAATGTTTCCCTTAGAGGCACACCATGCACGTGCTTTCTTCTCGGAAACCTAAAACCAAAAGGAAAAAAATGAAAACAAATGCAGCACCAACACTCTCAGCTAAAGATGACCACCAAGAAAGAACCAATTTTCCATTTAGGGAAAAAAATCAGTGGTTTGGTACTTTTTATCATCAATGCTAATTGCTTATTTCTCACATATATGTAAAATAAGATATCTCGCATGGACCCTAGAAAGGAAACAAAAAAAAAAACTCTTACCACCCGACTATTACCACCGTCAACATCTATCTTGTTGCCCAATACGACAAACGGAAAGTTTTCTGGATCAGATGGGCTAGCCTGAATGTAAAAAAAAATGTGAAGGAAAAATCCAAAGGAGGAGTTGATCAATTATTGGATCAGAAAAATCTGGAATCATTTCAGAGCCAATTGAATAAAAAAAAGTACCTGAACCAGGAACTCCTCCCGCCAGTTGTTGAGATGTTCGAATGATTTCATAACATTGACATCATGCACGAGGACACAGCAGTCAGCCCCACGATAGAACGCCACGCCTAGGCTTTGGAACCGTTCTTGTCCCGCTGTATCCCATATCTACGAAAACAGGAAAGATCAAGCTTAACATAATTAATGAGCGAATTCATCCTAATGTTTACTTCTGTAACTGTATAAATATGGATCACCAGCATAAGTTTCAGGCCCTTTGAGCACAAAATAAAAATACATCTTTGTGATTATCCTTAACAGCCGCTTAGGCTTAGTTTGGGAATGTTGTTACTTTTCAAAATCTGCTTTTAAAAGTTGATTCTAAAAACGGATATAATCCTAGTGCTTGGTAAATAAATTGTAAAAGTTGTTTTGATAAGTAATGTAGTGTTTGGTAAAATAGTTTTTTTGTTGTAAAAAGAAAAAAATAGGTATGCGTGCAGAATGAAGTCACTATAATTAAGGTTATTTTAGTAATGAATGATAGGAAAAACAAAAGCAACTTTTGAAAGCACCCCTAAGGTTGATTCTAAAAGCACACTTAGAAAAGCAGAACCATATTATCAAAACAACTGCTTTAATCTTTAACAAACACTTCTTGGTACAATTTCCAAAAATACAAGCAGAAACAGGTGAAAAAAAAAGAAAAAGCAATCCCAAACTGGACCTTAGTCCCTACAGAAAAAACATTTCAAGAGTAATGGTTCGGATTAATAGGAATTGCATAGTCACTTCAACCATTTTGCAACTCAAGTACAGGTATACAAACAATGGCCCAAGTTCTCACCTGCAATGTGAACAACCTGTCCTCAAATTGAACTTCTTTTGTCAAGAAGTCAGCTCCAATTGTTGCTTTGTACTGATTGCTAAACTTGCGATTCACATACCTGTAGACAAGAATCAATATTATCATCTGCCATTATATCCAGATTCAGCTAAAGCATCAAACATCAAAACTTAAGATTGTAATCAGATAACATACTGGTTCATCAGAGAAGTTTTCCCAACCCTACCAAAACAAATGAAAGACGAGTGCCACGTTAGAAGTGAAAAACAAATTGACAAAACAGACTTTTATAACAGGTAGATAAGATATCTAAAATAACATTGGCAATACACACCCATTGGACTAAGGCAAAACAATTGGGCATCACTCAAACTTGATCCACAGAAACTGAGTTTGGGATTGCTTTCTGAAGGTTGCTTTTCTTTAATGAAAAGCAAGTGGCGGTATTTGGTAAAAGAAAAAGTAACTGCTTTACATCATATGCTTCTGCTTCTTATAGGCTGCTTTTAAGAGTTGAATATGCTTCTATATCATTAATTACAAGAATTCCCAAAAAAAATACTACGTTCGTTCTCAATACATATCTACTTGTGCTTTTCTGCAATAGAAATGTCACTTTATCAAATTTTTACCGAACGCACTACTTTTAAAAGCAACCTTCAAAGCTATAAGAGGATACTCGCTTTTAGAACTAACTCTTGAGAGCAGATTTAGAATCCCCTTCTCTGCAACTAGAGTTTTCATCAAATTATAGTTTAGGGTAAAGTTCATTTTGACCCCTACTCTTTGGGGCTTATTTCAATTTGCCCTCTATACTTTTATTTTTTAAAATTTGTCCCCCTATCGTTTCATTTTTGTTTCAATTTGCCCAGTATCTTTTCAATTTACCCCTTATAATTTTAGTCTCTTTTCAAAATTTTCCTATATTTTTTCCTATTTCAATTTACCTCTATAATTATAAAAATTTTCTATTATAATATAATAAGTTATTGAAATAACAAAAATAATTTCTTGAAAGAGTTTTGACAAAAAAAGTGATCATTTACATGTCATATATCCCTTTTAATTATCTTTTAAATATATTATTTAGTCAATTTACCTATATAATTAAATATTTATGATAAGTTAAAAAGATGCATTTTTATTTATCATTTTGTTCCTAATTAATCTACTTACATACCAATATTTTTTTTAAAAAATGATAGTATTATTTCTATAAGATATGTATAATTAAAGTTAAATTTATTAATGATAGGAGTAAGTTGAAATGGGCCAAAAAAATTGGAGTATATTAGCAAGAGACTAAAAGTATATGGGGGTAAATTGAAAGATATGGGACAAATTGAAACGAGATTAAAACGATAAGGACCAAATTGAAACAAATGAAAGGATAAATGACAAATTGAAACGAAACTCAAAGGATAAGGTATAAAATGAACTTTACCCTATAATTTATATGAAAATTAGATGAATGAAATCGAGCCATTTTAATATTTCAACATAGCGAGACAAAATGTAAGGAAACAATGATGCTATATAAACATGTAAATCATGCAAAACTATCATAAAACATTTTCCACATCCAATACTACATCTACACAAGGTTAAATCTAGAAAATATTACTTTCCAAAAAGCATAGGAAAAAACTAAAATTACAACAATTATTCCTAAAAGTTAAGAAAACAATAATTTTGTAAAAACATTCTCGTATTTCACATCGAATTCTACATAAAAACGTATCATAAATCTGAAAAAGGTTTGCTTTTCTAATATCATTGGAAAAAACAAGTATCACAACAAGTACATTCCCAACATCGTACGGCAGAGAGATCAATAGCAGCAAATAAACCATTCTAGTTCTTTTCTTCAGAACTAGAATTTTCATCAAGTGATAAATGAAAGTAAAATGAATGAAATTGAGCTACTTAAATTCAATACATTGAGACACAAATTTCGGGAAAAATAATGCCACATTAATATCTAATTCATATTCTAAGTCAATTCTACTTCAACATATAAGATTAAATTTGAAAAAGGTTCACTTTTCTAATATCATTAAAAAAACAAATAGTAACAACAATACAGAATACAATATAGAAGAGCATTCCCACCAGCCGTTTTCATTCAATTTCTACATCTCACCAGCTAGAAACACATTTCTCATGCTAGAAATCTACATTTATTAATTGCCCACACCAATCTTTCAATAAAACCAGTAAAAAAATTTTAAATAATCATATAATGAAATACAAAAATATGTTCTTCTGAATCTTCACCAGCATTATCATTTTTGTAAAAAAAAAAAGATTTTTTAATAGAGAAATTGCGAATAGTTTTCCATTAAGAAACTTACTAAGCATTTCTAGAAAGTTTTCTAAAAACACAGAAAAATGCAAAGACTGATGTGTAACATTTCTCATCTAAGAAATCAAATGAGAGAAATCATGCCTTTAAAAACACCATTATGAATGCTCTTAAACCATATTCCAAATCCAATTCTACTACCACACAAAGTATTAAATCTGAAAAAGGTTCACTTTTTTAATAACATTGGAAATACAAAAACTTACAACAATACAAAAATACAATATAAACGTTTAAATTATTCCACATCTAATTCTAATCCTACCCAAACGATTAAATCTAAAAAAAGGTTCACTTTTCTAATAACAAAAAAAAAATTACAACAATTACAGTCAAAATATCCTGAGATCAATAGTAACATCAACGGTGATGATTTAATCTTAGCATCTAAACGGACGGAGGCGATTAAGGGGAAAACTCACCCGCTGTCGCCGAGGATGATCACCTTCAAGAGCACACGCCGCCGAGAAGCCATCAATTGACGGATCAGATAAAATAATAATAATAAAATAAATAAAATATAAATTTGAAAAATATGAGAAAAAGAGATAAATGGAGATGGGGATGAGGGGGATGTTAATTTTCTCTCTCCTCTCTCCGCAGAGAATGCAGTCAAATCTACCAATCAAACCCACCAAATTTTCTAGCCATACGATTTATTTATTTATTCGTAAGGACTCTCGTATATTTAAAATCAATTCAATTTTTTTACCAGTTCATATAACAATTAAAATTTTTAAATAAGATTGATTTTGTATATACTAAGATTTATTTTATCACATCGGCAAGTAAAAAAATCAGAAAGATATTATAGTTGAATATAGCATCACTATTTATTTATTGGTTTACTATTTTTTTTATAATTTTTAATCGCAACAAGTGTAGCAAATTACACTCACCACCTAGACATCTGGATAATTACAATGAACCCCTCGTCTTCTGAAAATTACAGTGATGTTACCCACCTTTAAGTGTGTTACGGTGATCACCCTTCGATTAACAATAATAGGTGCGTGTTCCACGTGGCACACATATGCCCAATTTACCCAAATTGGGAATTTTGTTTCTAAATATCTTTTCTGGCAAGACTAGTGATTTTTTTATTTTTCTGTAATTATGTTATTAGACTTATTTTATTTTCTATTCAAGTGACTTGTGATTATATGGTCACGTTCAACTTCAACATGATAGTAAATCGTTAGATTTGTCGCAATCCTGACCTAATTCACTTGATTCTTGTGTGGGTGTATAGCAATGTTATTAATTATTGCTCTTACTTTTGCTTTTATAAATTTTTTAGCTGCTAATGTGATATTCTCATTCTATCACTGTCCTTGCACCGCTATTTGGTGATTTAGATCCTTCCTTACTGTAAATTGATATTGCATAACCACAATTTTCAATAAATATTATTATACACTAAGTATTTGTTTTGTTACAGTTTTAAGCAAATGACTTAGCTTAATTATAATTTTAAAAAATTGATAAATTCAGCTTAAATTTTTTAGCTTATTTAAGCCAAAATAGTATGTAATCTCTCAACTTAAAAATTGTGTAGATAAATACTATTTATTTGCTAAGTAAATAAACTGAAGAATTGGAAATTATAAGATGCAACCACACACAATCGTAGTTAAAATTATTTTTTTCCTATGATAGTAAGGATTCATTATATGATTAATACTTATATTATCTTTGTGGATTTTTATAGAAGTACAAATATAATTACCAAACTTCGTTTTGTTTTATTTCCTTTCGAGAAATTAAACAAAATAGTTTATAAAGTTAAATCACTTTATTACTTAGGTTAAATCCCTCCCAACATATTTTCAGAGCGAGTGGAAAAATTGCTCCACCGAGTTATCTCTCTCTCTCTCTCTCTCCCCAACAAAACCAAACAGTTGAAATTTCCTCACTCTCGCTTACGCTTACAGAGAGAGAGAGAGAGCGACGCATATCCATATATATATATATATATATAATTACACATATGTACATACATACATCGCTTGTAAACCTAACGGTCTTTGGCTTCTAATTCCAAAAAGCTCAACTCATTGATGCGAATTTGATGCGATCGGTGGAGATGATACACACAACGACCAGTTTGGTAGTTCTGGAATCTGATTCTTGTGAATGGGGCATTGATATCGTGTATTTGTGTATGTATGTATAGATTGATCCGTTTAGGTGTTGAAGATGAGCGCGGAGAGGAAGACGGTGGCGTTCCGGGACCTGGTAGAGGAGGCGAAGAAGCGGATTGTCGTTCTCATCATATGCGTGATCGGATTGTCGTATCTCATGTCGTGTAAGTTCGATTGGATTGAAATTCTCTTATCTATTGAATTATGTTTATGCTTATGCATTTGTAGTTGTATTGGCTAAACATTGTTGAGTGTATATATGCTTGGCTGATTGAGCGGGCTCAGGCCCTTTACAGGCTATGATGGTCGGGATAATTAGCACAATGCCTAGTATCCATCATTTACTGGCTAGGACTAATGAGCTATGTGATTGTGACTTGTACTATGAAAAAAAGAAAATTAAACCCGATACAATGTGCTGAAACAATACATCCTAAATGCTTGAAAGTTAGTGCGAAATTTTGAAATAAAAACATGGTAGAGGCTTGAAAAGTTGAAGAGGGATGATTACCTGTCCTGGGGCTTGTGAGAAGAGGGGAGAAAGAAGGGAAGAAAGAGAGAGAGACGAGGAATAACGTGCTCTTCAGTCCTAAAACAATGGATCGATAAGTTCTTGTCAATAAGCATGTGACATGGTAGAAACGTTAAACTAAAAGCCCATACAAAATGAGAACCTGAAGAGGGCAAAGGGAGTGGAGAAGAGGGTAAAGATTATGATGGGGTAATTAACCACTTGTCAACGTGGAGTGGCGGTTGAGATTTGTTATTACTTTTTTACCATGTTAGTTGAACTCACATTATGTAGGAACACTCAGCAATCTGAAATTTTATTTGGGTACTTGAGAGACATAAAAGGCTTCACTTTCATTGTTGTGCGAGAATGTGCTCTACATGCAGAACAATTATGAAATAATGGAAAGATAGTGCCTTTATGTGTCCTCATTTTTTTGGGGGAGGGGGGCTTCTCTGAAGGATTAATGATAACAAGTCTCAAGCGAGGGAACCCATGGACCTAATGCACGTTCTCGACCTCTTGAACCCATCTGTGGAATCGAACCCACAACCACGTGGTCAAAAGCCACGCGCTCTACCTGCTGAGCTAAGATGCTTTGTTAATTGTGTTCTCTTTAGTAATTCATATGCTGGAAAAGCATTGTTTGGCGTGCTTTAATATGCTTTCTCGGATACAGCAGAAAACCATTGATCGGAGTGGGAAAAAAAATTAATTCTGGAATTTGTTCTGCTGATGCTTCCCTTTTGAATAGCTTTCATTTCTTTTCCGTATTAAGATGCTTTGCCAGCCATGTTACATTTGGAAAATTCTACCATTTAATTGTCCCCCATATTGAACACATCATTGATATCAAATGCCGTGATTCTGTATGATGGTTTGAGTTAAAAATAAAAGGAAATAAAAGATAATGATTTATGAGCTAGGATTCGGAATTACCAACCCCCTCCTCTTTCTCCTTCTCCCACCAAAAAAAAAGGAAAAAAGATATAAAGTAATAATAAAGTTAAAAAATGCAATATTTGGTATCAGGTTGTTGCACTCTTTTAACTGGTCTGCTAGGAGAAATTCCTTTTCCTTTGGGTTTGAATTGAATGAAGTATTCTGCTGGCTGATTTGTAATTAGACCTTTTTTTTTTTGTCCAATTTTTTAATCTCTGTTGTTTACTTTGATAGTTCTTCTGGATTTTCTATACTATGAAGGGGTAATGCCTCCTTCATGTAGTTAAGGATGCATGTGTCGAATTAGCATCTGTTGTCCAGGCTGTTGCGTATATTTTGGTCTTTCATAGTCATAATTTCTTACTTAAATGTGTATTAGATTTGTTTGATTCCCTCCATTATAGTTATTTATATCATCATCATCACATTTGTGCCTCGTATTGTAATCACTTGTGTCTAACTAAAGCTATCCTGTTATCAGTGACAAGCTCCTCAGTGTGGGTCAATTTGCCAGCTGCTGCTTTGTTGATAGTTATCCTCCGTTATTTTTCTCTTGATTTTGAAATGCGGCAGAAAGCTGCTGTGTACAATAAGAAACCAATCTCTGCAAATATTTACTCTGAAAAGAAATCCTCCGAGGGTTCGAAAGCTGTAATTGCAAAGTCCGACTGGAGAAGGAAAGTGAATTCCCCTATTGTCGAAGATGCAATTAATCATTTTACAAGACATCTTGTTTCTGAGTGGGTGACAGATCTTTGGTACTCTCGTTTAACTCCAGATAAGCAAGGACCGGAGGAATTGGTTATGATAATTAACAGTGTGGTCGGTGAAATTTCTTCACGCATGAGGAATATAAATCTCATTGAGCTGCTTACTAGGTTTTGATATTAAACTTTCCCCCTTAAAAATCCAATCTCATTTTCCCCCCTAAATTGCATTTTTATGAGGTATATACTTGGGGATATGCAGGGATGTAGTTGATCTTTTGTGCACGCATTTGGAGCTTTTCCGTGTAACTCAGGGGAAGGTTGAGAAGCAACAGCCCGAGTCGCTTACTTTTGAACGTCGTGATATGGAACTTAAATATGTACTGGATGCAGAAAATAAGCTTCACCCTGCTCTATTTTCTGCTGAAGCTGAGCATAAGGTTGTTAATAATTTTTTTATCTTCTCGTAATTTTTCTGTCTGTAGTTTTGTGGTATTTATATAAATTGAAAGTTATTCATGACCTTCGCCAAGATTTTCTGATGTGTCTCCCGCACAACAATTTTGTGTGTAATGGTTCAGGTTCTTCAGCATGTGATGGATGGTCTCATATCTTTCACATTCAAGCCTGAGGACTTACAGTGCTCCTTGTTCCGCTATATTGTTAGAGAGCTTCTCGCTTGTACAGTGATTCGGCCAGTATTAAACTTGGCTAACCCAAGGTGGTAATTACTTTTGGTATGCTTTGTGGTTCTATGCATCTTTTCCTGTTCCTTACCTCTTTTTCTGTTTCTTACATTTTCTTGTCAGATTTATAAATGAAAGGATTCAAATTCTAGTCTTGAGCAAGGGTAAGGGATCTAGTACTGAACAAGTGTCATCCCAGCCCAAGTCAAGTGGATCTTCAAGGATTTCGTCAGATCAGTTTGCTCGGTTTGTAGATCCTTCAGGAAAGGGTGTTGAACTTGTGCAATTCAAAAAGGATCAACTTACAGCTGCTGATGACAAATCTACAAAAGTAGATGTCAACGTAACACTGATATCAAAAGATCCATTACTCTCTATGGACACCAGATCTACCCGTTCTTGGAATTCTATGCCATCAAACTCACGAAGTGGGGATGAGAATGTTGTTCAACGACACCACTCCGGAGGAGAATGGGGCGATATGTTGGATGTGATTTCTCGCAGAAAGACTGAAGCTCTTGCTCCAGAGCATTTCGAAAATATGTGGGCCAGAGGAAAAAACTACAAAAACAAGGATGGTTGTCATCATCAAGTTTCGGTGCCAGATACAAAAAACTCTTCACCATTGTGTAAGACAGCGAACTTTTCGAAGCAAAAAGAAAACGGTGGCCCATCCAACAAGAGTTATATTCAAAACAATTCCGTCCTCTCTAAACGGAATGGTCAATTGACAACAGACAAGGTGGTTCCCCAAAAGAATTGGAGAACATCAAGTAAGATTTCCGTAAGTTCATATACTGATGATGATGATGATGATAGCGATGATGTTGAACCAGAGAGTAATAGCTCATATACTAGCGAAGATGAAGAATCTAGCACCATTACTGGTCTTGACTCTCCTGGTACTAAAGTTTGGGATGGTAAAACTAATAGAAATGTATCTGTTTCTCACATCCACCATCCACTTGAATTTGTTGAAGGCCACAACACAAGAAAGGCAGGTAAATCTCATTCTCGTTCGAGATTACATAGATCACAATCTGGGAGAAAAAGGTCTAAATTAAGCAGTAATAAGATAAATGTATGGCATGAAGTTGAAAGAACTACCTTCTTATCCGGAGACGGGCAAGATATACTCAAAACCTCTCAAGGAGATATTAAATCAGAGGAATCTAGCGATGACTTTGAAACAGGGGCATTGGTTAGGGTTCAAGGTGGGGCAACTGCTTCATCTCTGTCCTTACCTTCCGTAGCAGGAACTAATTTTCAGAAGGATTCCTCACTAGCGAATTCCTTTCTGAGGTTAAGATGTGAGGTAATAGCACAACGCTCAACATATATTGGTACCATTGTCAATCTTTAGAGTTGGTGAGACCTTCGAGGATGTAACTCATCTTCTGTTGCAGGTATTGGGTGCAAATATCGTGAAAAGTGGCTCTAGAACATTTGCTGTTTATTCCATATCAGTAACGGATATGAATAACAATAGTTGGTCTATTAAAAGAAGGTGCTGTAAATAGTTCTCTAAAGCGTTCATCTTCTTTCTTATTCATATGATGGGTGCCTTGACTTGTGATGTGTAGCACTGGTTATACTATGGTGCTCAATGAAATGTAACTACCCTGCGCTTTGCTTAAATGTAATCCTCTTAAATTTTATAGGTTTCGGCATTTTGAGGAACTCCATCAGCGTCTTAAGGAGTTTCCGGAGTATAATCTCCACTTGCCACCTAAACATTTTCTATCCACAGGTCTAGATGTGACTGTCATTCAAGAGCGGAGCATATTGCTTGACCAGTATTTGAAGGTCACGCAGTTACTTGAACTTCCTTTCTTGTTCCTTGCATCATTTGTTCTTGTTATTCTCTTCTCCTTGATTTGGTGGTAACACTTGTTGGAGTTATTTTATCCATAAACATGGAATTCATCTAGCTTCTACTTGCCTTACTTTCGCAAATAAGTTATGGAAATAACACTTGTTGGAGTTATTTAATCCATAAACAATCAATTTATCTGCTGGATTTTAAGGCTTGAAAATAAGTCATACTCCGTCGTGTATCTTGCTTTCTACATTTCCCATTCGGAATATGTTATTTTTTCTTGTTTTCTGCTGCTATCAATATTTCTCGCTTATTTCTTTGGTACGACTTCTCAGAAGCTTCTTCAGCTTCCAGTCATTTCAGAGTCAATTGAAGTTTGGGACTTCTTGAGTGTCGATTCCCAGGTTCGCCACTTTTTGTTTTTGTCATTATTTGATTTTGTTCCTTGCTGGGTATGTGAATAGATTCTTCTGATTATTTTCTTTTACATGCCACAGACATATATATTCTCAAATTCCATATCCATTGTTGACACATTATCAGGTGAACATGTTGGTAGCATTTGTAATATATAACAGTGATACCACCGGAGTTGCTATTTTACATTATTGTCTCTTACCATCTTTCAATTATCTAGCTGGCCTTGATGATACACCAAAGCAAAGAAGCAAGGTGGTAGCGGACGTCTTATCCTATCCTAGAGAACAACAAAATGGTGCAAGCAAGAATGTGTTACCAGTGAAGCAAAATTTAGTTGCAGATGGGTCAAAATTGAACACAACAGGTGTAGGTCTTTCTCCGCAGAAAAAGAGTGCTGTGGGATTGGGAAAGCCTCTCGAGGACTCCATTGCTGACAGAAAGTCCACCACTGGGAGTAAAAGCAATGAATTACAAGTATCGTCTCAGACTATTAGTGATGCTGCTTCTGATTCAGCTCTCCCTACTGAGGTTATTATTTTTTTCTACTGAACTCAGCTTTTCTTTGGTGATAAGCCACTGTATGATCACAATGCTATGTGTTACAAATGTTTTCAGTTCTTGAAGTCTCAAACATCTTGTTATTGTGTCATACCGTATCTTGCACTTCTCGTTACTTTTCTTGATGTGTTTCGTCTCTTTGTTCCTTCAATGCAGTGGGTACCCCCAAATTTAAGTATACCCATATTGGATTTGGTTGACGTCATTTTCCAACTTCAGGATGGTGGTTGGATCAGGTATTTTCTCACTATTATTATTATTATTTTAAAAATGTCTTAAATAATACTTTGAATCAAATGAACTCTTTTCAACTATTTTCAGTTTCCCTTATTTTCCTTGATGCATGCTTACCGGTGTGTTGTAGACGGCAAGCTTTTTGGGTGGCCAAGCAAGTATTACAATTGGGAATGGGGGATGCCTTCGATGATTGGTTGATTGAGAAGATCCAGCTTTTGCGTAGGGGAACGGTAGTCGCTTCAGGGATCAACCGGGTTGAACAGGTTATGTTGATGATTTTTATTCATTCTTGTTCAAGTAACATGAGTTCGGAAACTGGCTTTGCTTGCTTGTTTTTAGTGAGCTTATGGCTACAAATAGACAGAAATTTGAGAGGGAGACTTGAGATGGTTTATGAACTTGATAACTGTGCAAGTTGCTGTTTTAATAGAAGTCTGATTTTCCTATGATCATATAGATACTTTGGCCTGATGGAATATTCATAACAAAGCATCCAAAGCGACAACGACCACAATCCTCAGCATCCACTCCGGTAAGCTCACCACATGGCCGACCTCCCACACCCAAGAAAGAAGAGAATATGAACCAATTTGATGAGCAACAACAAAAAGAAGCTGAGCGGCGAGCAAAATTTGTTTATGAACTAATGATTGGTAATATACTTTTCTTACTAACTTCTAGCTTATATAAGAAAATTTTGAAACATTTTCTTAAGTGGAACTTTTGATAATTGGTAAAGAGAATTTCCTTTCTGTACTGCAGATAGGGCACCAGCTGCTATCGTTGGTCTTGTAGGTAGGAAGGAGTATGAAAGATGCGCGAAGGATATCTATTACTTTATTCAGGTAATTTAATCTGCCATCTTAAAACTGGAGACATTGTTGTATCAGAAGTGGGTTACCATTGCTATACAATTATTATGCAAGCATCAAACAGAAAAAATGTATGTTTATTTTCTAGTAACATGCAATGTTGATGCCTGTGTAAACATTTGCAGTCATCTGTATGCTTGAAACTCTTGGCTTTTGACCTCCTCGAGCTGCTGCTTTTGTCGGCCTTTCCGGAGATGGACTGTGTCTTCAAGCAGGTGCATGAACAGAAGGAAAAGTTTGGGGAATTTAAACGTGAGAAGAAAGATGCATAAATTTTTCTTTGTTAAAGAAAAACCAAAGGTATACTTAATTTTTGTCCAAGGTTAATGAAGTTCTGTTTTCTGTTCTTTAATTCAACGAGGTACATAATTTTTTAATGACATACCTTTATGCTGTTTCAGCAACTCAAAATATGATAGTTGAGTCTTTTGGTTTGGAACTAATCTCAGGATATCTGAGATGGGTCTGGTTTGTAATTAGCCTTTTCATTATTGTACATTTCGATAAAGTTACATGTAAATCAACTGTTTTGTTATTCGGCATAGGTTGCTCTTTAATTTTTTCTCATGGTAAAGTTTTGATCTATTGTAAATTGGACAACCATGGATGAATTGGGAAAAGAGTGGGACTCGAATTTGAAATTTATTCGAGTTTTAGCATGTAAATGTAGTATTGATTTTAAATTTGATGTAAAGATTAAGGTATACAAAGCTATTTTGATCCAGAACCATTAGATTAAAATAGATAGGGAATTTTAGCCCCTTGGCCCACAAATTGGAGATAAAGTGACGAACCACATTTTGGAATGCGACCGAAATTTTGTTGTACATTCGACGGCAGATAACAAGTAGAGCCCAATGATATAATATTTAATGTCAGGAATGAGCAAGGTTCACCCCCATTTTCACCAGTACCTATAAAGATGTTCTTTGTGTGGATCATAGATGCTATAAGCTAATCAAGCCTAAACAACTACAAATCAAGGTTAGAGCCAGAGATCCTTTAAAATCCCAAATAACTAGTAATTCTTTTTTTTTTTTTCGGTAGACAGATTCACAAACAAGTAACTAACCTTCCTCGCACATCCAAATAAAAGAAATCGGTGTCAGTTACGTTGATCACATAAGGGCAAGATAATAAGCCAAATTAAATAATGCTTCGACACTGTTTTGCCAACACTTAACAAATCCAAACACGGTTCAATAAACAAAGTCGTGCCTGCTACAAACGGACAACTCAAGTCGACGCTGCAACACCCTTCTTTCTAGGTGCAGCTTCAGTTCCTACACAAATAATAAAACCACCAAATCAGTAACAATGGATGCTTAATCACCAAACACTCTAAACAAAGTAACAAACTATAGATGCATATGTTACGAGAAATGTACGAGATCCTTTTCACCTTCTCTAAAACCGCTCTTGAACCTTCGAGGTACGTTGCGGAGGTACCTCATACGCCCGGTCCCAGTTGTCTTCCTTCGGATTGCCTTCACACTCCAGTTATCTAAATTAACATTTGAATTAGTCAACCCCACAAACACCAAAAGGACGGCGATTATACAAATACATACCCACATGTATACACTTGATATATATACGTTTCAGAGAGAGGAAAGGCAATCACCAGTCCTACAAGCTACTAGAAAAGCAATTATCATTTCTATTTATGTTGTTTGGTTGAACCAAATAAGTGTACATTTTTGTACTTTTCACTTTCAAGAAAAATAAGTCTGATGCAATAAGCAACAAAATTATTATCTATACTTCTCTCAAAAAGCATATTTTTCCCCATTTTACCCTATTCTAACTTCAAACAAATATATTTTTCTCATATTTACAAAACACATCCATGATACTTAATAAGTAGATACAATCACGCAAGCTCATTATTGGGGCACTCCAACTAAATAAGAGGATGGAAGGGGAATGACCACACCAAACCCCATAAAACTAAAAATAGAACTAAGAATGAAGAGTTTCCCCAGTTGAAGAGGCTCACAGTAGCAAAACCTCAATTATAGGGGGGATTGAATAGTATTAAATGTATTACGGGAGGTTCTCATGAGTATATATATGTACAATTCAATGCAAAAGGTTCCCGCATTGTCTAGGGAGATCTGATGTATGCGACCAAACCTTTATTTTAACATCTAAATTTAGTATAGAGGCCTAGTCCTGATACATACATACATACAGAAACATATAAACGTATAATCATTCATACGGTGATACAATAAGCTACAGAGAAGATTCATTTCTACAGTCACACAGACATACAAAAGTATTGTAATTAGTTTTCATGCATAAATAAACTCATAAATGTATAATCTTTCATACAGTAAATTGCATAGAAGATCGATTTCTACAGAGGCAAACAAAAACATACTTATTGTAATTGATATTCATACTGTACACACAAGCACGCATATATCTAATTTTACTATAAAAGTGTGCAGCAACTCCAAAATTTCTCATTCTTTCATACCCAAACTTGCATCTTATGGTGGCAGGGGGGCAAGGGGGAATAGAAGGGGAAAGCCACTAAATTTGCCAATTTTAATAGAGTTTAATTCCAATGGTCAGATCTTTTTCTTTCATGTTTTTTCTTTCCATTTCTTTCATTCAGCCTTGAAAATCAAGTTTGACATGGAAATGTTGCTTCAAAATATCTTGTCTGAGTAATAAACTTGTCAAGTGACAGACCGACTTAAGAATCATAATTATTTACTAAGTAGGAGTGGTTGAAAGAGACTTAATCTTGTAAATAGTTCTAAATAAATAATTATTTTTGGCAAAAAAAAAAACTTTCATTGGTTTTACCGTTTTATTTTGGTTGATTAAGCTGTATTATGAATATGAAAAAATCTAAATCACAGAAAAACAAGTTGAGAAATATTGATATTAAATATATCATGCGTTAAGATGCTATATCTACAAAGATTTCTCAAAAAAGAAATCATACTTTGTGATAATTATAGTGGTGCTTATGTTGTGTGTGATAAAATATGTAGATTGGAAAGCAAAAATTTTGTAGTATAACCTAATGATGGCACATCCTTTTCTTGGTCAATTATCCCATGTGAGCCACCTCGACGGATAACAACCCACCATAAACGTTCATCAGGAGTCCTTACGACTAGTAGCTTTCCACCATCACTCTTTAATGTATTTAACAATTTATTTCTGTCTGATTTTTGGTATACAAATTTATTGTTTAATAGAAAATTCTTTTAATATTACTAACAAATATAAACATGCTTTGCACATAAATTTATAAAATTCTATTTAACAAAAATATTAAATACCTTTTTTTTTTAAATATGTGATTTCCGTCGGCTTGCGCTGTCCGACTAGTCCATAGGGTCCAGTGTCTCGCACCCCCGATAACTCCCAATACGGATCAGGGTTCAGCCTAGTAAGCTAGGGTGTGTGGCCTCAAGTACGGCACATGTGACCACTAGGTTGATCCATTGGGGTTAAAAATATTAAATACTAACAAAAGAGTAAAAATTAAAAACATATTTTGGATATTTTTTATTAAAAATAAAAAAGTTAAAAATAATTATAAAATGAGATACAGGACGAAAATAAATAGTTGTATGTAAAATAAATTACTATATATATTTTACAATCATATTACACTTTTCATTAATTATAAAAAATAAAAATAAAAAAATAAGAAGATATCATTGCGATATTATTTTCTTTCATATAAAAAAATAATTTATCTTAGTTATATGTGATAAGGCAAACTTTATTGTAAATAAAATTTTAATATTTAATTAAAATATACAAGAATCAAATTTCATAGGTATTTATATAAATTATATTTAGATCATAAAATCGATTGAGGTTTTGTGATGTGTGTCATTTTAATTGAATTTGATCGTAACAACAATTTTTTTTTTTTTGGTCACATCCCAAATTCCAAGGAAACTGGTGACGTGAATGAAAAGAAAAGAAAAGAAAAGTAAAGGAAAGGAAAGCAAAAGAAAGGAAAAAGCAAAAGAAAAGAAAATACAAATACAACACGAATATGTCATTCTCGCCAACACAATATAATTACTACTGTAGAGCGATATTACGAATATAATTACAGCATTCGCATCATAATAAATATACATATAACTTGTCTGCTATATATATATATACATATAGTAATAACAACAACACCACTAAACTGAAACACCAAGACTAATAATAATAATAAAAAAAAGAAACATAAACAGCGACTCAAATAACAATGGAAACAACCATTTTTACTACATTGTTTCAAGCAAAGTGCTTGATAAAAATAAATAAGAATGAAGTTATACATTGTTCTTGCCAACAACAAAAAAATAACTTCTACGCTTCGTTGTTGCCAATACTTGCTACATCAAAATTGTGTACAATATGCTTCAATGCATCTAATGATGTTCGACGCCCATCTTAGCACCTACAAAACAGATTCAAGAAGAAATATATGGATATTATACGGTTAGACGATCAGCTCTGTAATAAAAATGAGACTATACTATATATATGACATGAATAAACATGCTACAATAAATAAAGAAAGTATATCATGATCATAAATGCTATAATGAGTCATGAATGCAACACAGACCACCACTACGACACATGCTATGCAAATTTTACCAACACAGAACACCAACGTACAACTCCTATGCAAACAATAAAGTTGGGACTAGTATCTCTAAGCATTTTATAAAAATGGTCTATTTGACTGCTCGCGATTATCTGTCACTCGCATTGTGATGCGATCAAAACCTCCATTGACCCACCACTTGCATTGTGATGCGACTAATGGAAAATCCATGTTATAGGTTTCCCGAGTTTCATGTTAAGGCTGTAGGCCTCATTGTTTCCATGCATTTTTATAAGGTTGATACATTGTCCCTAAAAGAAAGGGAAAATACTCAACTCCATACAATACATACTTTAAATGATAAAAGAGAATTCTTCATAATTAAAACCATGCCTTCACTTTTCAATGCTTTAAAAATTGAGTTTTTCAATGAAAATAATGCCATACCTACGTATAAAAATGATGTGCTTCGCTAACATGTGAGAATGATAAACTATGGCATAAATATGATAATTATGCCATACAAGTTCATAAAATTAATTTATCATGTTAGGAATATGCCAAACAACTACGCATATAAGAAGCATCAATCACGTTAACATACGGTCGAAATCTCAAGTTTATAATAGAGTTTATTGTCTACCATACCTCAAATGCGTTGAAACAAGCCCATGTAAGTCCAAGCCAAAAACCTCCAAACTCTTCACCGCTTTACCCAACGATTCGATCTAGCAAACTAACTCGGATTGTCACACCCCTATTTTCCTAGAATACCCGAAGCATGCCCCGAACCCATTGAAAACCTTGGAGGGTGAGTGCATTCCCCTTTTAGGTAAAAGAGAATGAAAAATATTATTTAGTTTTGAAAATAAAAATAGGGAATCCACACTAACACTGCCACTTGCCAATCTCATAATCTATTATATGTTTGCATAAATCTACCAGAGTATGCATAAAATGAAATACCATCCTAGTAATAATAAAAGTAAACGCCCTATTTACAGAATACATAATGAGCTATATGCTCTAATACTGATATGGTATATTACATTTCGTTCTGGCCCTAAACATGACCCTCGCCAATAGGACAATAACGGAATGTAATACATGAGTCCCTCGGGCACAAAATACATCACGTCTATATAATACCACTAATGTATAAAATAAATGCATCTCACTAAGCCTCTGAATAATACAACATGAATAAGGCTGATACATCAAAATAAAATTCAAAATACATATGCCGGAATGAAATATATATAAGGATCAAATGACCATCAGTGGTGTTGCTGACTTGCCTCGGCACCTATAGTATAAGTGTTTACAAAAGTAACAAATGTATGTACGAGTTAGTCTCCAAAATAAGATGATATATATAATATTGTGCAATGCTAGGTACCAAATCAATTGAAAACTCGACTTTCCTCTCGGGAGGAAGCCCATTAATATCCTCAGGAAAAATTCCAGAAACTCACGCACCACAGAAGGAGATTCTAACCCTGGCATTATCTCATCCGAAATAGAAAGTCTAGTTATTATACATGCTAGACTAGCCTGAGCCTAAGAGAATAAGAAAGAAAAGGCTATTGTTCCTCTTGATAACACACACTAACCTTCGTAGGCGTAATCATTGTCACTCTTCGCTTCTCACAACCAATAATGGCAAGGTAGTGCAACAACCAATTGATGCCAATAATGATGCCAAAACCCAGTATACCAAACAAAAAAATCATATTTGAAAATATGATAAGCAATAATCAACTCACACTTCCGACACATACTAACGATGTAAAATTCGTTCTCCCTCAGGATAATAATATAAATAGAAATACTCAACTCCTCAAAGGGCAACTCTAACATACATGCAAAACGCGCATAATATAAAAAAACAAGATGCACCAGTATCATACAACACATATGCCCAAGTAGAAAGAAAGGGTAATATACCTCTCACAACAAAAGGTTGAGTCGCTTTAAGAGTCTGGGGTATAGCATAAGTACGAGCATGAGAAGTCTGGCCCTGCTAAAACTCACCACGAAAACTACCACCCACAAAAACCTCCAGGAGATGATCCCACACCCTGAGTAGAAGAAAAAGTGTGTGGAGGAACATACGACATTCTCGAACAAGAAGAAGGAGTTGAAGAAGGAGCAGATCCATTAGAACTACTCGGATCCGCAAAGCCCTCGGGACATCTCACATCCATGTGCCCCTTAACACCGCACCTTTGAGAAGTCAACTAAAGGACAAGAAAACTATATATGCCCCCTACTACCGCACCTCCGGCATGCCACTAAAGGGCAAGAAGATTGCATATGCCCCTCTGCACAACGAGGCGACACATAGTAGGCTTAGGATAATTACATGCAAGATGGCCCTGCTAGCCATACTGAAAACAACCGGAACCCAAAATAATCAAGTTATAATAATAAGAACAAGCAGACTTAAAGCGCCCACTATGAGAAAGAGAAGAAAAAGTCTCATAGGACCTCTTCCGACCACCACCCCTACCAAAACTCGAACCACCGCCACTACCAATACTAGCACTACCTCCACCACCACCTCGACTACCTGTGACAACCCCCACATCCTGAACAAAATGAGAATCAGAAGATTGGCCAGAAGGTAGAGGAGTATAAGTATCAATAATCTGTTGCCTCTCTTGAAAGCTCCCTTCTACCTTTATCACCATACTCACACAATCCTCATATGACTTATGGAGCCCCGAAACAACTATACTCTTGATAGTTGGCGAAAACCACTCTCAAACCTAGGCACACATAGATGTTCCATAGAGACAAGCTCTAGCACATAGCGAGAAAGGCTAGTAAATGCCTACTGATACTGCTACACAGTTGAATTCTTCTGAACCAAATTCGCAAACTTAGTCCTCCTTCTCTCCTAAAGATCATCAGGAAAGAACTCCTTTAAAAATGAGCTCCGAAAAGCCTCCCACGTCATACCACCTCGACTGTATACTTCCGCGTGGCCTTTCCATCACTTGATCACTTTCCAGTATAGATAGAATGGCATTGCAACCATCCTCATGTCATCATCTACCATATAAATCGCATAGAAAATGTCGCACCACGAAACCCGTAAAACCCGAGGACATGAGCCTATTCCCTTTTTAAAAAAAATGAAACTAAAAATATATAGTTTGAAAGAAAGAAAATTAAAAATGGGAAATTCTTTTACTTTGTTTCTTTCACTTCTCATTCTACAGTATTGCATATTATCAGAGTATGCATAAAGAAAAGCTACAGTATAGCCTGCATACAACCTTTATATTGTATTAAAATATATACATAGCCTACATACGGCTTTTATATCAACGCATAAGTAAATGCCATGTTTACAACTTTAGTAAACTATGTGCTTGATCAACACCATAATAATATGTATTATAATTTGTTCTTGTCTAATATAATTCCAGCCACTTAAGGAAACAACATGAAGTAATACAAAAATAACAGTTTGCGATGTTAGCTATACAATGCCTCAAAAAATAATACATAATGAATTTAAGGCTATTACACAAAATAGCTAAGTTTTCTATAGCTTCAAAATTATATGCATAAATATGCCAGTGGCCTCAATGAGGTCCATTACCCATCTTTGTACCTACAACACAATTATGATATAAAATAGGAAAGAAAAATATATAATTTGAAAGAAAGAAAATTAAAATGGGATATCATCTACTTCAATTCTTTAACTCTCTTATTCTAGAGCACTACCATTATCAGAGTATGAGTAAGGAAAGCTACACTATAACCTATATATGGCCTTTACATTGAGTCATAATACATGTTTAGCCTGCATACGTCTTGTATATCAATACAAAGTAAACACTATATTTACATCAAAATGAAACAAGCTGCATGCTTGATCAACGCCATAATATATATTACGACATATTTTTGCCAAAAAGGTGCACTACCGTTAAGCTACCGTCGCACTATTTTCAGCGATTAACTATCGATTTACTGATCCGATCAGTAATCAGTTAGTTTTAAACATTCCAATATATTT
>MKEJ01010289.1:0-18367 GCA_001753735.1 Embelia ribes
TGTCAAAATAATCTCTCCATCGCTGTTTAATATACTCATCTTTTACCAAAATCTTGTCTTTCTCACTCTTTATGCACCTCACTTCTTTCAAATCCTATCTCTTCTTATTTTTCTGTCTTGCCATTTTATATGACTCATTTTCTCGCTCTTTTATATCTAATCTTCTAAAAAGATTCTCATTAACTTTAGATTTTGCATTCCGAATGATTTTTTTTACTTCATTTTTTGTTTCTTTATATCTCTCGTAAGCTTGATCAACCCCATACTTTTTGAACTCCCTACAACTCTCTTGTTTTGCTGTAACCGCTATTTTCAACTATACAATTTGATTCAATATTATGTGTTCGCTTATTCTAAAAAATAAGCCTAATTACGTTTTTGGATTTAGTGGAAATTAGGGCATGTGACTATCAAGAAAAAGGAACATGGGATTGAGCACAGTTTAGGTATCAACTCATTGAATCAAACACTAAAAGACTAAGGAAGTTACTCGTTTTTATGTCATGCACAAAGCACCAAAAGCAGTTTTGGTCTGCTAAACTGGTAACATTGCAGGACTACTGCACATGAAACTTGAAAAAAATCAAATAAAAATTATTTTTAAAAATAATATGGAATTTAGTTAAAAATACTTGTAGTTTTTTTTATACAATCCATAATATACTTGCATAATTTACAATTTTTATCTGTTTTTCCTGCTATTATCTCTGAAAAAATATATAAAATATTAATTACTTATACGCAATACTGTATTTAGTCAAATTTTTAGAATGTACTTTAAACAATTTACCATATTAAATCAATTATTTATAAGAGCTTGTTTGGTTTCAACTTATAAACTCCAATTTTATTTAAAAGCTATACATTTTTTTGCTAACAATTTTTTAGCTTGGCTTATTTGCATTTTGGCTTAAATAAATTGTAATTAAAAGCCAACTTATTTATTTCAAATTTGCAATTAAACGAACTCTAAATTACATAATATTTTTTTCTCGGCTCATAATTTGATAACAATGCATAAAATCATGACATGGCAACTTATTAGAGACTACTATAAGGATCGTGTCATGAAGGGGCGCATACTTAATTCTACTCTCACTCTCCCAATTTTTCGTTTTGAAATTTTAAAATTTTGATTGTCTCACTCTCCCTCTTTTGTGTTGAACTGAGAAAACGCGTGATAGAAAAGGTCTTACTAAGACTGAGATCGTTATCTTCAATTTATGGGTCCACTAGACAAACTTCACTTTATTTCCAAGCATACATTTCCCCAATGTGCTCTCTCTTTAAAAAATTGATGAGTCAAAAATGAAGAATTCACACAAAAAGTTATATTGGTTGTAAAGAAACGCATATTATCTTTTCATTTTTTGTTAAAATTGGGTGGTTTGGTAGTGCAATTTTGGGAGGCAGAGCGGGAATTGAAAATAGAAATGTAGGATTATCAAAAATTAAAAAATAAATAGCGAGCCATAAATGTAAGAAATGAAACGGGAACGATTACTAGCCACTCCTTGAAGTACTCAGATGACCCAACTTACAACTAATATTTCTCTCCTATTCCGTTTTGGAGAACTAACCTTGAAGAAATTTCTTCCTTTGGGAAATGATTTGCATACAACTAAGCTTGGATATGTATATTTTAAAAAAAAAATTGATAAGTCAGCACTAGATGGGATAATTGAAAAGGATGCTCAACAACTCTGTATTAACTTTTACTATACGTAAAGCAAAAATTTGATGGTTTGAATTATTATATAATTTTATATAATTTCAAATTAAAATTTTGATCGAAAACAAATAAACAATATATCCCTAATAATATCTTACTATAACTCTACTCTTAACCATTAAAAAGGACATTGTGGTTAATTATTTATGGTCAGATGAGAGTATTATATAGAAACTAATATAAGAGTTCTCTAATTATGTAACACTATTATTATATACTTTATGGATTAAATAAGTTCACACCTAATAAGAAAGCGAGCTAATTTTCCATAAAACCCATATATTATTTTGGTTGATGGATGTTTTGCGAGTTGTTCCTATGATTTCATTCAAGGTCTATTATAGTTTGTCAAGCGTGACAATAACTAATATGTAGTTAGGGGTGCAAATGACAGAACTAAGATTGGGTTAGGCTATGCAGCTATACATCCTACCTCGGTTTATTTTAATTAAAAGAGGGCTAGATCAAGCTCTACTTCTTTAATCAATAAAGCTCGAGCACGTAACTTGCCAATCGTTATCGAGCTCAAGGCTTTATGTAAATGAGCAAAATTAGACTTTTGAGATTTACGTACTAAATGATCTTAAAATCATGCATAACAGGACTACTCATTTATGAGCACCATGTCTCTGGACCTCGGCTTTATTTTCCCCAAATTACTTTTGTAGATGGGATATGGTCGGTTGCGAATTTTCTATCCGAACCTTTTATATCTGAAAATAAACAGTTAAGATTGTGTAATTTTGTTACTACGGTGATATAAAACATTGTCCATCATATACATGCACTGTTAATTAAGGAGGAATTATTACTTCTTATCCAAGTGTGAAAAGGTTATCAAGTCCAACAATGCTAAAGACAAAATGTTTACAAAGTAATATTAATTAGTTGCACTATAAATAATTTAATAAGGCAATCGCAGAATAATTAGCTTTTCATCTTTTGTCATAGATTCGGGAATCAAATATCTTATCGCAATATCTTTGCGGTGAGGCATATATATTTAAGGGTCAACTTTTGGAATTTCATCTTTCATATTACTTTATTCTAAATATGTTGGACCAATTTCTACCTTCCTAAGTTGTGATTCTTTGATACCCGTCATTCAGATGGCTGAAATGCGTATCGGCTGCCAAGAAAGTCCGCTTCGTAACCTTAAAATCAATGTAGATAAATACGTACATAATTCAAAATTTAAATAATTAAATCTCAATCATTAGTTTTTTTATCTGGCGTGATGACTGTTGTTACCAGAAATGGAATCAAAATTTTTGGCAAAAGACTTGGGTCTTACTAACTTTGTACATTATTTTTCAATCGAAAGAGGGAGGGAGGCATATAAAAAATTATTTTAAAAAAAAATATATTTTTGTACAAAATTGCTATAAAAGTTTCCTAGGTTGACCTGTAACACCCTTCTTTCTCAACTCCTAACGGGCGCTAGGTGGGGTGTTTGGCAGCCCACGGATTCCTTGAAATGTATAGAAAATAAAAATGATATTTAGGATGTAATGGTTTTAAAATGTATGCTTAACAAGAATGCACCATGGGACTATAGTAGAACTTTAAATGTTTGAGACTGAAATATCAAGGATGATTAATCATGATAATTACACAAAATATGCACAATATGGTCTCCTTACATAAAATTTACTTATCAGCATAACTTAATTTATGGGGACAGAGTAATAACCGTCGCACCGGTGAAAATTTATATTAATGAGACGCAAAATTTCACCTAACGCTGTGATTCTTTGAGCACAATTTTCAGTCAAAAAATGGGAATGGGAAACAGAAAGCAAAAAGCATGGCACGAGAAACAGAAATCAAAGATGTAATAAATAATTAAATAAACAAATAGAAATCTTTTCAAAACTAATAGCTATAGTAGAATATATATACACATGTGATTATAAAGATGATTATGCATTATAAATTAAAATTTTATAATAATTATTTTGAAATATAAAAGTTCCCAAAGTAATCGATTTGAGTATTGATATTTATTCTCTCTTTTTTAAAAGCCGAATGATAATTCAAATTTATACGATTCGTTGGTAGTGTAAGTTGATATTAATATCATTTCGCAATTGATTTTCGTGGTCCACTCGATGGGCTTCTCGTGATTTGTGGCCCCCACGTGACCACTAGTTCGCTTCTCGGCCGTAACCTCCGCCGAAATCACACTACCGTTTTGACCACTCTTTACTAACCATGGTTTACGTTACAGAAACAGAAGCTATGATTCAGTGCAATGCGTCCCACTTTGGGACCATGTACTCGCCCATATCTAAAGTGGAATTTTGTGTATCCAACGGATGAGATGTTTCTAGTACTTTCTCAGTTTTTCTTTCGAGCTTGATTTTTATCAATAAAAATAGCATGTCACCAAAATCCAAAATTTGTAAAAATGCTAGCTAATGTTCCTAGCCCATCTGATCAGTCCTACTCTTTTCAGTTAAACCATACTCCAATTTTTTTAATATTTTTACAAATTTCAGGACGTTGCTTGTATTTTTCATAAAAAATAAAATAAAATACATCTATCCAACTTAAACAACAAATAATTAGCGTAAAATATGCTCGTTTTCAATATTCATCAGGGAATTACATAGTGTACAACGTAAAATTCTCATGTAAATAAAAATTGCATGAGCTAAAAGTGTAAAATGCCAAAACGAGAAGGAATATGTAAATCAAGCTTTTAATATAAACGAGATAAGATAGGTATTTTTTTTTATCATTTTTTAGAAAAAGAAGGAATAAAGTCCAAAGGAAAATGCAAGCTCAAGAAAGTTCTCAAGGGTAAAGAATACTTGATACTATTTTAAAATATGTAAGGGTGAGTAAAAAAAATTCAGACACAAGAATAAAATTTTTTGAATAAATTTACAAAAATTATTTTAAATTTTTTTTTATTACAAAATTTTATTTTTATACTGAAAATCGACACAAGAATCAGAAACCATCTTCCAGTTTTTAAATGGCCGTTCCCACCATGATATTATTTCTTGACTATTGCAGCCACGACTTGGCCACGTGGGGGCCATTATACGGTGGGTCAATTCTCTCAACTTCCAATCCAACGGCATTTAATGCTTAAGCCCTTGACTTGGTCTTCCTCAATAAATTTAAGGGCGAATTGAACTTTGCCAATGAGACTTTTGAATAATTCAGATATCTGAAATTACACATATTTCTTAAATCATAATCCAAGTTTTATTAAATTTTGAATAACCATATTCATTATTTGTACATAAAAAAAAAAACAAGAGAATGTTAGTATAAAAATATAATTTTTTCCGTATGCACTCAATTTAACAGAAAATTTAGGAATTGATAAGATAATATTCTCCGATAATGATACATGTATTGTGTATTACTATAAATATTGTAATTTATTGGTTGAAAAAATACTTTATTTTCTCTCTCTGCATTAATTACATAATTAAATATTTTTCTTTAAGCACATAACACTTTAATTTTGTCAAATCTTATTCTTACTTAAGTATCAAAGAATTTGTAGGCAAACCTCTATCCACACTTTGAGATAGAAGTAGAAAAGCAAAGTTGAGAAGCTCCTCTCGGGTGAAGAAGGAGATCAAATTAATTAGAGTTCGGCAAAAATCATCCAAACCTCAGAACTGCTATATCATCCTCATGAGCTTTTATCCAACCCCATTCCGGATATTGACTCTTCAAGTATTATTTCTCACTTTCATGCCTTATTTTTTTTAATTTAAAATTAATAATTGGGAGAGTTAGTGAATATCATAATACTGCAGGGAAATATTTAATTATATAGATTGTGCAATTTATTTTAAAAAATTTTAAAACTATAAAATGAGTTCTGGTGGAAGGGTATGTTGGTAATTTTAAGATATTTAAGTTGAATTTTACTTTATTCCAAAATTTCCAAGGTAAAGGACAATGGAGATGTAAATCTCATTGGGAATAATGTAATTCCAGCTATCCATGGGATATTTGGAAAGGATAAAAAATCTAATGAGGGAAAATTGTAATTTACCCTAAATTAAAATGCATATAGAAGGTGCGGCATGAAATGAAAGCGTGTTGATATTGCTCACTAGCTTTGTTGACTTTACAAAATTTCCAAAATGTTTTTAAGAGAGGCATTTGTTACATGCCACCACAGATAGTTTCATAATTTGTTCTATCAAATTTTTTATTTATAATTTTGATAATAAATTTATAATGTAACTTTTTTTTTTCGACGTATGTTTAACCACCCCCATAAATTTTATACTTATATATCATAATCCGTCTCTATACCAAATTAATTATTGTCAATTTGTGCTAGGTTAATTCCGTTTGTATCACAAATATCAACAGATGGGGATGAAGCCAAGAATTCATTCTTTTCGCATTAAATTAGGAAATTAATGGCAAAACATATTTTGGGGATGTGAATTTGCAATGAAATGGGACTTTCCACAATCCATATAAGACATCAAAGGGCATTTTAGCAATTATGGAGGTGTCATGGCACCCCATTGTCAAGTGGAACCTTTTTTCTCTAGCAATAATGGAACTTTTAATAAACAATTGGCGAGCTGTGTTCCATCTTAGGTAGTAAATGCCGGACAGAGGATGTTACTGTTCACAATGAACAAAAGTATGCATCTTTTTGTTTGATTTTTTATCGTGAGATATAACAAATTAAATTTAATATAAATCTGATTCGTTCGATCCAATCATAGAAATCGGGCAGTGAGTAGCAAGATCACTTTTTCGCCATCGTTAAAGCGTGTAGCTTTAAGGCTTTTGTCTTAAAAATTCAAAAAATGGGCTCCCAAGCAACCATGTTATATGTCTCATTGTCAACGCTACATTATTAATGTATCTGAGACTGCATGTGAACGTTTAGATCAGATCCAACTTAAGTGCTATTATTTTTTCTCACAGATATAACATCAAAAAACAGCTAATGATTTCATATCATTTATACCAATTAATATCTTTTTTAACTACAATCAAACAAGTCATCGGAATAACATCATTTACTCTAGTGAACATGAACGGCCTATTAGCTTACTAAAGAGAGTTACAACCACTTCAAAAATTTCCAGAATCAATTTTTTTAATGTAAAATTTTTATTTATAATTTTATTATTAAATTTTCAATGTAATATTTTTTATGTAGCTTCAATTACCAGTATCAAAAATTTTCAGAATCAATTTTTTTAGTGTAAAATTTTTATTTATAATTTTATTATTAAATTTTCAATGTAATGTTTTTTATGTAGCTTCAATTTCCAGTATAAATTTTACATTTATATATCCTAGCCCCATGCACTATTGAGCAGCACTCAAAAAACTATAATGTAAATCATATTTATTTAATTCAACCCATATTAGATCATGGAGGGGTTAAGAACAAACACTATGATTAATTTAACGCATTCTCAATCATATAAAATAGTTAGTGCGATCTACAATAGGCTTCTTTTTGCCTAATGTCATTTTCAAATGCCTATGAAAATAATTACATTTTAGGATAATCTACACTGCTAGTGACCTAATTATCCAACACTAAACAATCACTAATGCCATCATCTCACCTTTGATCTTATCACTTGCATGAATAACTTACAATGTGTGTGTGTGTCTGTGTATATATAAATATATACATATATATATAATGAAAAGCAAATTTGTCAACGCTAAAAATATTTGAACACATTCAATTCATCGCAACTGCTCTTAGCATTACACCACACGTGACTTACACATCATCAATTTCATTAATTTGGCAAATAATTATTTTGGCAGCAAGCTAGTTGATGGTGCTAAATTATTAATTTCATGCTACTATCCCACTAATAAAGGAGTAAAAAAAGGGTTATGCATATCTAACGACTCACACGCTCTCGTACATATGCATTGACTTTGTAACGATCCAAAATAAAAATGGCGTTATTCATATATAACGAAAGAAATAATAATAAAATTTATGAAATAATATAGATTTTCATACAAAATAATATTTACAAAAGCTTAACAAATATGTTCACATGCAAAATTAAATTCACTAGTCAGCTCGGCTGCTCTAAATACTTTTCGTCTCCTTACTTCAATCCTGACGTATCTAAAACTATTAAAAAAAATGGAGGTAAACTGAAAAGCTCAATAAGCATAATTATCCATGATATGATCGAATAAAAAATGAACTATTAATAATCAAATGACAAATATGCTCAATGCTTATTTTATCCCAAAGTAAATCTGCTACTAGGATTGTTACCATACATAATCCAATAATATCCAATAATATGCTTAATGCTCATTTTAAGATATAATAATAATAATAATAATAATAATAATAATAATAATAAATGATTATTTAAATAATAAGGAATAGATATTCACTTTCTAACCATGGTTTTGTTAGGTTTAGATAAAAAAAAAAAAAAATTGACATCTTTTGGCATAAAAAAAAATTGTACATTAATTTAATTTAGAACTTTCAATTTATTTATGACAAAATAACATATAGATTTAGTTTAAGAACCACATTACCAAATACAATTAAACTTTTAAACAAAAAAGCTAAAATTTTTGAGATTAAAAGCTATAATCAAACAACTCTATATATAAATAATCAAGACCAATAGGGCTTGTCAAGTTCCAAAACTAGCATTAAAGCAATTCAAATAAATGTATCCTTACTCTAAATTAAATATGTTTATCAAAATTTCTTAAAAGTGGTGCTAGAATGACTTATTTGATTACTTAATTAAGGTGGATGTGGTTCTATGCCTTAATTTCAAGCCTTCATTGATATGTATGCTTCAATCGATGTAAAATAAATAATAAAAATGAACAATAAAAAAACTTTTATTATTCAACCTCAAATGTTTCAATTACAACTGGTGTGGTGCAATTGATGAAATTTCTATGTTACAACTACTCCTAAGCACTACATCAAGCCCACTCCTGGATACAAGCCCGAGTGGGGGTGCGGTTGATCGTGTGTTTCTCCATGATCTCTGTCGTTCATTTATAAGAATATACATATAACAACCGTAACTGCTTATGTTAATTATTGGCCGTGTGATTCTGATCTAATGGAGGACATTTAAGTCTTGTTTTGCAACTATTTTGCCACCTTTCTTCATCAGTGTGACACATGTCCCACTAATTATTGTCATGTTGGGCCACTTTATTGCTGGAGTGGCTTGTTACACATAATAATTGGTTTAACCTGATTGTAACAGTGTCCCCTTATTATTTCCTTTATCAGGTTTCTATTTGGGGTTACTGCATCGATATAACTAAAATGATAAAACTAATCATGTTTGTTGATTCTAAAGTATGTTACCTTTGTGTTTGAGTTCTTATTACAACTTATCAACCAACCCTAACTTCAATCAATGCATTTGCATTACCCTAAATGATAAACTTTTTGTTTTCCTCAATATGACCCCTTTGCTTATCGGTCCTTTTTGTTTAGTACTTTTATAAGATTTAATCATATCATTCATGATTAATTTCACATTTTATTTCTTATTTGACATAAAAAAATTATTTAATTATCCCTTGATTTAATTATTATCCTAAAAATAAGCAGTGTAAACAAGAGATATTGATATTTCATGTAGAGATTAAAGTGAACTACGAATTCAAACATCTTATTGCTTATAAAAAACAGTTTGTTAGGCCAGACTACGAACATGTGTTCCTTGTGAATTTTGTAACCAATTTTGTCGAAGAAGAAATATGAATACATGTGCATGTAATTACAGTAGTCGTGTTGAAAAAAAAAATTACACAGTTCAGTTGAACAAGCATATACTTCCACAATTGTCACAATCTCTATCTTATATATTTACTTAGTAATAATTAAGATATGAAACTTATCATATCTACACCGACTTATTTTTTATTTTTTTTAAATTATCATCAACACCTGCTTGTTTTTTTGTTTATTAACTTTTCTGGATATACGAAATGTACAATGGGGCAATGATTTTTTCAGGTAAGTATATTCTTCTTCATGTTTTTTTAATTTAAAATAAAAAATGTACAGTCAATATCAGGAATCTAAGCAACGGACAGAGAAGGTTCAACACCTTCAACAAAATTGACCGGTCAAAAAATTTGACTGTTCTATATACTACATTTTTTCTTTTTCTTTTTTATAATATAAACACAATTTACAAATGGTGGAAAGACTAGTGGACGGACCTAACACAGTGTTACCGACACCTGTCCAGTAAGCGAACGGCAGCTGTAAGTTAGATGGACACGTGGTGCAATGTGATTTGATGGATTGTATTGCTTTTATAATCCTGACATCAGGTCAGGTAATTATAAAAATATATGAATTAATAAACTAAGAAAATTAATAAGAGTGACATGACACTTGAAGGGAACCGCCTTTTACATTTCTCACTGGTAATATTTTTCTTTGGTAATTATAAAAACACCCCGTCGGTTTTACTATGTATCAATTTAGTTCTAAAATTGTAATTTTTATCAATTTCATCCTTGAGGGTCTTTTTTACCATATTTTGGACCATTATGTCCTTGACTTTAAAGATAATTTATATTAGAATAAAATATTTTTCATTCCATTGATTTTACACTAGATATTTTATTATTTAGTAAATTAAAATATAAATTTATGTATTTGAAATAATGCAATATTTCTCTTTTCCAATAATTATCTTTTCAATAGAAAATATTATTGAGGAAATCATATTATTTTTTCTCATTTGATTATTTAGTGATTTATTGACCAACAGAGCCTTTTATTGTTAACTATCTCGCTAATTAAATTATATGCATAAATATGAATATTTAATCACAATTAATGTACAAATTAGTTTTTTAATTCAATTTTTAAATATAAAAAGATCATTTCTTGCTAATTTTTATGTTTAATGTAGATTGTCAAAGCAAAAATAACAAATAAGATGGTTGTACATTTTGCAACAAACATTGTAGCCCTCCTTATATATTTACCATTGATTTATATAATTCTATTCTAAATTTACAAAAATAAATATATATTCATATAAATATATATAGATGAAAGAGTAGTTACGTCTTTATGATGTAAATATTAAATTAAAAAGGTTAAATTTGTTAAATAATTAGTCTATATTGTAAAATCACTTATATGAAATAAGTTTGCCTTTATATAATGTGTCCAAATGGCAAAATGGTAAAAAGGTCCTTATTTATGAATTATTAAAACTTTAGGAATAAAATTGATAATAATTAAAATTTAAAGACTAAATTGATAAATGGTAAAACGTCATGTTATTTTTAATAATTGCCCTAACAAAAACTAAAAACAAAGAAACTGAAATTTGTTTTAATGGATAAATTACACGATAGTCCCCACAATTTGTTTCAAAATTCTCGTTGGTCTCCCATAATTGAAACTAAAAATTTATTAGGTCTCCGTGTTTTCAAATATATAACTAACAGTACCAAAATTTTTAAAAAGTGACCACCTATATTGTTAGGATATTTTAGAAAAAGTGACAGTTTTGGCCCCTTTTATAGCGTTGTTCTAAGATTGAAAATCCTAAGTTGGCCAAATTAGGAGAAAATTAGAAGCATTAGTGATTGACACGATTGGGTCATTAATATAGTTTTCATTTTATTATTATTATTATTATTGTAATTATTATTATAATCCACTATAGGAAAACTCTAACTAATTCTTGTTTAATTAATAAAAATAACTATCTCGGAGGAAGAGGACTAGGATAACAATAATAAAAAAAAAAGGAACTAAGAACTGAACTTTCTCTTATTCCTCTCTCTCTTTCTCTCTCTCTCTCTCTCTCTCTCTTCACTCACCATATCCTTTGTGGCCTCGGATTTATCTGAAACTCTGCAAAAAATTTAAAAAATCTCGTAACAGGTAGTATGTGTAATTCTACTATAATGCTTCTCGTGTAAATACCTTCAACAAATTTCTATCTCCGTTTCATGTATATATACATATATACACATATATACAGTCATAGCAGGTATATGTAATATAAAGCTCTCGTTGTTCTATCCGCCCTATCGTACGGACGGCGACCCTAGTGCTCTTCATTGCTCCTCTCAACTGGGTATTAATCAAATTTTCTTGATTTTGAGAAATAGATCTTGAATTAATTTTTTGAAATTTTAGGGTTTCTGTTGGATTAACTGTAAATTTGCTGGTCAAAGAGGGTGATTTTCATGATGCATTGAGAAGATATATAGATATACATATTTGGGTTATTTAGGTTCATATATAAGAAGTTGATTTGGGGGTTTTTCAGTTATGGTGTCTGCAAATGACCCTGTGGAGTCCTTTTTTAGCTCCCTGCAAGTTGTTAAGGGCGTTTTTTCGCCCCTCGAATCGGGTATTAGGAAGGCGATGAAGGATTTCGAGCATTGTTGGCCGGGTAAAAACGGGGATAAGGTTGGGTTTGAAGAGATTAGGGCACAATCGAATGGGGGTAGTAAGAATTGGGGAGTTAAGGTACAATCATGTTCAATGAAGAAAAGGATTAGTAATGAGTGTGTGGTAAGTGATGATAAAAGGAAAGGTTTGTCGTTTAAGGTCCCGATTAAGACATTCTTGGGGATCTTTGCGCCAAATTGTGGGAGTGATAAGCATAAGAATGACACGTCGAACAAAGGATCAAAAGAGGGAGTTAGTAAGGGTGATGAAGCGTGCGCGAATTGCTTACAATTTGCAGTGACGTGGTCGTTGTTGTTTAACGGATTTGTTCAAGCTTTGCCCATCCCATTTAAAGGTAATAAAAAGCATTTGCAAAAAGTTGGTGATGACGACAAAGCTTGTGTATATTATGGTGCGCAAGTGTCCAAACTGAGGGCTTTGGGCGAGGTAAAGCGAAGGGAATCGAATGGCCAGTGTGTTGTTATGTTTCAAAATGATGACACGAAAGATAAAAGAGAAAATGACTTGTCGATTGAATGCTTTATTGGGTTTTTATGTGACCAATTAACTCAAAATCTTCAGAAGTTTGATTTGGGTATGCAAGAGAATAAATGCAAGAGCACCGATCTACCTCCAGTTGCTCCTTCCTGCCAGGGAAACCATTTCGGTGCTCTCACGAGTATTTTGGAAACTACAAAAGCACATGGAAACGGATTTTTGGGAAACTTGAAATTTGCAAGAGTGGGAGGCGTGCCTTCGACTAATGTGGGGGTAGATTCCGTCCAAGAAGAGGGTGAGGATGGTACTCGCAACAAGGAAGAAATGGAGGGCACTTCTCCTCAGAAGGTGGCAAATGGATTACTTAGTATTCCTTTGTCAAATGTTGAGCGGCTTAGGTCTACGCTATCAACTGTTTCATTGGCAGAATTGATAGAGCTGGTGCCCAATTTAGTCAGATCTTCCCATGAACATCCAGACAAGAAGAAGCTATTTTCGGTCCAAGATTTTTTCAGATACACTGAAGCGGAAGGTATACATCTAATATTTAACCTTTTAGAAAGTGTGAATTTAATTTTTAAATGTACAAAGTTAGTCGTATTACACTTGGATGCAAGGATTGATTATAGATTCTTGTCAGCTTGCCGCTAATAGATATGGTTAAATTGGTTCTGACACTGGATACTTTTGCAAGTTGCTATATAAACTTGTGGATTGTAATTTTTATTTTATTTATTTTTATCGTTCTTTTGCTTTTTGTGTGCTTGTGTTGGTGCACTTATGCATGTGTGTTGGTGGCCTATTTCCCTGCAACTTTTTGTACGTGATAATTGCATTGTCCCAGGAAGGAGATTCTTTGAGGAACTAGACAGAGATGGCGATGGCCAAGTCACGATGGAAGACCTTGAAATTGCCATGAGAAAGAGAAAACTGCCACATAGATATGCTTATGAGTTCATGAGCCGTACTAAAAGCCACCTGTTTTCAAAGTCTTTTGGTTGGAAACAGTTTTTGAACCTGATGGAGCAAAAGGAACCAACAATTCTCCGAGCCTACACTACTCTTTGCTTGAGCAAGTCGGGAACACTTCAAAAAAGTCAAGTATTAGAATCGCTGAAAAATGCTGGACTTCCGGCAAACGAGGACAATGCTGTTGCCATGATGAGGTTTCTAAATGCTGACTCGGAAGAGTCTATATCATACGGGCATTTCCGCAATTTTATGCTTTTACTTCCATCTGATCGACTTAAAGAAGATCCTCGGTGAGACTTTTTTCCTCTTGTTTGTCCTGATCTCCGCATGTTTATAAAAATGTTGACTCTAGGATCATTTTTTGATAGGTGTTGTCTAATTATGTAGGAGTATTTGGTTTGAGGCTGCTACTGTCGTTGCTGTCCCACCGCCTGTGGAGTTACCTGCCAGCAGTGTTCTAAAGTCGGCATTGGTCGGGGGCTTGTCTTGTGCATTGTCCTGCGCATTATTACATCCTGTGGATACTGTGAAGGTTACTTCTTTAGCTGTATCAATTTCTCCTTTTTTTCTACTTTCCCAGAGGATGTGTGAGTACACTTCTCGGTATCTTTTTACTAGTTTACATTGGAAAACGTGGGGGTTAATTCAGTTCTGTGGTTATTATTTGGATAACCACAACGCATATCCGTTTTCCTATCAGAGCTTTCATAAGTTTTGTAATGTGTCCACTACTCAATTACAAACATGCCAAGATTGGAATCTAAGTGCCAAATTAAAAACTACAAAATCACGGTTGTGCAGATGTTGCAAAACTTTAATGTTTGTATAACATAATGCTCTGTTGGAGTAATCACCCAAGTAAGTGCTTGTGAATTATAGTTGTATTCTTCTTTGTGGTAAAGTGGATGCTAAATTTATATAATGGAGTGGAGACTCGAACCCATGACTTCAGTATTGTCAAGGGGTCACAAAATACTTGGCTTGCCCATTTACGAAAGTACCATTTTTGTGTGTTTTAAGATGATATCCGCTTGGGTTGAAAAGAAAGGAAGTCTCTAATTGGCTTCAGAGTTAGTGGATCTGATTGCTCAGAGCGCATACACGTGAGCTTTAAGCATAGAATATGGCTAATTTTTTTTCATAGTTACTAGGGTATCTAATGATCGATATGATCCCTATACTATACGTCAAACGTTTATATTAAGAAGTAATATTTTCATCATATTGGCCTTAGAACATATATCTGATGAAGCAGAAAGTCATGGTACTTCAATTGGGCAACTCACTTTGCTCTTTTATCAGACTCGAGTACAAGCTTCAACACTTACCTTTCCCGAAATTCTGGCTAAGCTTCCACAAATTGGGGTCCGTGGTTTATACAGAGGTTCCATCCCAGCAGTCATCGGGCAGTTTTCGAGGTTACTTTTGATACCTTTTTGGCTTTTCTGGTTTCTTCTTGGTGATACTTATACTTTGTTGTCTATGATTTTTTTTCGACTGCAGCCATGGCCTCCGAACTGGTATTTTTGAAGCAAGCAAGCTTGTGATGGTGAAAATTGCTCCAAATGTTCCGGACATACAGGTACTAGCTTTTCTGAGAGGAAAATGACTCGAAACAAAATACTATATGAAAACTTGTGCCAACAATGCCAACGAAAGGGGGTCCACCGTTTATGTCCTGTCCAATGTAGTCCAGAGATTTCTCCTTTTCTATGTTTTTATGTAAAATTGTTTATCTTGTGGCAGGGACTTTATTTGCGGCTATTATCTAGACTTGAGAGGAGAAGCTTGTATTGGCTAAATTATTTTTGCTCTCCACTCTGTAGGTTCAATCTGTGGCATCCTTCTGCAGTACTTTTTTGGGTACGGCTGTGCGAATACCGTGTGAGGTTTTGAAGCAGAGGCTGCAGGCTGGCCTTTTCGACAATGTCGGGGAGGCGATTGTTGGTACTTGGAATCAGGATGGCCTTAAGGGATTTTTCCGTGGGACCGGTGCCACTCTCTTCCGTGAGGTTCCTTTTTATGTCGCAGGCATGGGACTTTACGCTGAATCAAAGAAGGTATGCAATGCACTGTTTCTGAAGATTAGAGCTTGTTTTAGTGAGTTCATATTGCTTATGTTTTTGGGTTGACTTTTTGTTGATGAAATTTCGTCTTGTCAGGGATTTGCAGTTATTATCCTTTTGAAAAATTGAAACATGGAAGCTTAACTTTTAATGTTCAATAGAGTGAATTTCACTGCTGTTCTCAATACTCACAGTTATTGTCCTTAAGTTTGATAGCTTTACTCAAAGAAATACATAGTGTTCCTTTTAGGACGCAAGTGATGGAAACTGTCCGAATCAATTGCGGAGTCTGTCAAATTGTTAATGAACTGTCCAAATCGTTCACGAAATGTCTTAACGGTCACTATGGTGCCAAATTGAACAATACATAAACATTTGGCATTACTGTATGTGGTACTTTGGGGTACAAAATCGAACTTAGCTCAAAGGTATAGGTACCGATGGAATTACCCTTGTTCGGTACTTCTACATTAGATTCGGAAACAACATGATTATAATTTTGAGTGGTTACTTTCATGTATGTATATTGGCTCTCATATATATGTTGTCATATAGGCGGTCCAGCATGTATTAGGACGGGAGCTAGAGCCCTGGGAGACAATTGCAGTGGGGGCTCTGTCGGGCGGTCTAACTGCTGTCATCACGACCCCGTTTGATGTGATGAAAACCAGAATGATGACTGCACCTGGGGGAAGATCATTGCCCATGACATTAGTGGCTATGTCGATTCTCCGCCATGAGGGACCTCTCGGTTTATTCAAAGGGGCAGTTCCTCGTTTCTTCTGGATCATGCCACTTGGCGCCATGAATTTTGCAGGTTACGAACTTGCCAGAAAAGCCATGGAGAAAAACGAGGACGTAGCCTCGGAGCAGCTCTCTCTCAAAAGGTCCTAGCCCGTTCTTGAGTTTTTAGTCTAAGGGACGGTAGCTCTTTTTCAATTCTACGGAACTTTTTTGAGATTTTCAAAATTTTGATCGTACATTTCCTGAAAATGCAATCCGTCGACAACAACTTTTTCCTTTCTTTTCGTTTTTCCCTTCTCGCTATGTTTTGACATGTGAAATTACAAGCAATGGCATGCACATATGTTATCAAATTTAGTTCTGTAACCGTCTTGGGAACATCTTTGCGCAGTTAAATTTTGCAACCTCTTTCATTTTCTTGGGTTAATCTTGTAACTTTCTTGTTCTTTTTATTTGCCCATCTTTTGTGGTTTTATCTAGTTTGCTTGTTCAGCTGATTGCGTGGCTAATTTTGTAGGTAGAACTAGAGTGATAAGACTTGGCCAATCGGGTTTTCAAAAGCTTCACACAGACCCCTAACGATTGGTGCCTTGGCGCAAACTTTATAAATCTTCATATTTGTCGCAGTGGTCGGCATAGAAAGTGCATGCCCGATCGGTCTTTAACAAGCTGAGTTTAGCTTCCGAAAAAATGGGACCAAGGGGACCTTCCTTGAAAATCAATAGGAGCCTGCTTCAAATTCATCCTTAGATCAGCTTTAAATTTGATATAACGGTTGGATCTAAAATAGCACTCATTATTCCAAGCGTTGATTAAATTTATAATTAAAAATTTATAATTAATTCAATTGTGTAGATCGGATTGGAGAGTCGCTTCTGAAAAAATAAGTTATCCTAGATGCATATTTCGTGCGCACGAGATCTTACAAATGCTAATTCTGAAAATACATAATCGAAGAAAAGGGAACAGGAAATACCAGTTTCTTTTATTTAATTTATTTATTCTTCTGTAATTAATAGTGCATCTAATTGTACAAGCCAAAAACAAAAACAAAAATTGAAGGGTGAAAAGTCGAATAGTTTGAATAAAAAGCAATATCTAAAAGTACAAGCAATGGCTGACGAAAACTCCCAACAGTCGTGAAAGAATTCGAGGAAACTGCAATAAGGTCATGATATTAGCTACATCTCCTCATTGCCCATCATCTGCAAAATATTCCAAATTGAAAATTTTCAAATTCAGTTTGGAAATGATAAAAATAGAATGTCTGAAAACATTATTTTAAAAATTTACAGCCCGAAATCCCACAAACAGATCAGGAAAATAAGTATGTCTACCTTGAAGAAATCACCAAATAACCCCTGCATGGGGTTCTTACGACGTACTCCATAGAATTTCTCTCCAATCTCATCCAACAACTGCGCCAAAAGATAAAATTAAAACTACCGAGGTAAAGGGAAAAAAATGTTATCCAAACAAAAGGATTATAAATGGCGCACACACCTCGCTAAGTACAGGCTCTCTATCGATGCTAGATCTGTAAGTCTGTCTCAACATATTAAACAAGGGCAAAGCATCTCTCTGCAACCTGAAATAGGCAAGGTCATTGTGATATATCAGTAAATCATTATTTGCATACATGACAATTTAAAAATAAAACAAAAATCTTTGAACCAGATTTTTTTGTATCACTTTTGTTTGTAACTGGTGATTAATAGTGAGAAGGAAACTTGCGTCTGCAGAAGATAGTCAATGAACTGGGTCAAATCCGACTGGGGAAACTCCAGCTCCTTGGCTTTTACTTGCTTTTGAATCTCATCCATAAGATTATTTGCATCTCGAAGATTGCCAAGGGATAGATACCTACCCGCAACATAATAAAAGCATATATTACACAATATGAAACATAGTTGACTTGTTAGAGCACTTGCAGCAGAT
>MKEJ01010307.1:0-18158 GCA_001753735.1 Embelia ribes
TTTTCTACTAGTATCCGTAATGTTTCCTAGTCATTTCCCATACGTTTCCTATGTGTATCATTTGAGTTTCTGTGGCGTTTCCTATGCATTTTTTCGGCATTTCGCCTTGGTACCGGAAACGTGTTTCCGGGAAAATGTGTTTCCCAGTGGAAACCTGCGTTTCCGGTAACTATGGTTGAAACACAGTCACAATCACTAGACCACTAATGACTTCTGAAGAACTATCTGAAATACTTATATGCTAACTAAAATTGCAAATCGAGGGGGGCAGTTGCCCTCCCTTGTCCCAATGTTGATCTGCCAATGCTTTGCAGGAGCTTCGAAGGCTAAAGCAATTTTCTGCCAGACCAGGAGCAGGAGGATGGGGTCTTAATTTCCAAAAGCATCTGGTTTTCATAAGATTCTCTTTTATCCTATCCTTTTACTTGGAGTGGTATTGAAGATCATGCAGCCTCCAGATGTGTCTAGTCATGTGCTTTTTTTATAGCTGAACCACCTTCCTCTATTGTGTTTGTCGCAACTTGCCAAGAAACTTTGTTGGCATGAGCCTTCAGCTCTGGGCCAGACCAAAGGAATCTCCTTAATAATTGTTTAATCTTCGTAGTGACTTTGGAGGGGAAAATGAAATGGGCGCTCTAGTAGCTCTGGATACTGAACAAAAAGGATTTGAGTAATTGAAGATGAACAGCATAGGAAAGGAGTGTGCCTGTCGAAGAAGCGACCTCTAGGTAATCCTTTCTATAAGAATAGTAGTGGATATAAGGGAAATACCCAAATATCTCATGGGGAGGTGGCCTTCAGAGATTTTTAAAGCAGAGTTATCCTGCTTAGTCTCTTCCCTAGTGCCTGCAAAGAAAATATTACTTTTTGAATGACTAGGTCTTAAGCCAGATAACTTAAGAGTTAAGGCCGAAGTTTTCTCTCCTTTAGCAAAGTTAAGCAGATCATCAGCATAGCATATGTGTGTGAGCATGTGTTTTCTACATATGCAATGGTAAAGGAACTCTTTATTTTATGTTTCCTTCTTCAAGAGCAAAGGAAGCGCATTTATGCACAAGACAAACAGGTATGGAGGGAGGGGAACTCCCAGCCTGAGGCCACTAGCCCCTTTGAAAAAACCCTCAAGATTCCCCATCCCCTCTTCCCCAATCCAGTACCCAAATCCAATTATTAGCTACTGAATAAGTAGGTGAAGCAACACAAACTTTATTCTGCAATAGTAACTAACATTCCGAAGCTACCACATTCCATCTCCAATCCCCCCTAAGGATGTCCACATCATCTATTCTCTCAGAGCATGCCGCAACCATTCTATCACTTGTGTATGTAGCTACCGCTGCAGCCATAGAGAAATCAATCCAATGAACAAACTTGGGCTGGGAATCCCATTAGCTCTAGCAAATCCCTTAAAAATTGTCACCTCACTGAGTCATAAGCCTTCATAAGGTCAACTTTAATAGCCATTCTAGGAGAGCAGTGGGTTTATGATATCTGTGCATCAATTTCTGAGCTTATAGATGCTGTCACTTTTATTTCTGCCTATAATGAATGCAGACTCATTATGTTCCACTAGGAATGGCAGGCAGGGCTTGTGTCTATTGGTTGCAATCTTTGTGATGCATTTGTAAATTGCATTACAGGAAGATATAGGCCTATGCTGCTTCACTGATGTGGGATAATAACATGAGTTGCTTGGCAGCCATCAAAACTTCTCATCATAGTTGTTTAGGTTACTTGTACTTGCTGCAATAGCTGGTATATTTTCCTAAAATTTATTCCTGGGTTTCTTCTCCTTGTAATATGCTAATTTCTCTAACGTGGCGGTGCAGTTTGATGCTAGTGATGTAACCCAAGGACCATCCTGTTTTAATGACTAGTTTCACAAACAAAGATGGTCTACTGTTATGCTACTGTATTATTTATGTTTAAATGTCCGAGTTTTCATTCATTTCGTTTTCGGAGAAAACCTTGTAATGTTTTGGATTTGTAATTATATTTTCCCCATATTAAGACTTCTCCTTGAGCGTAAAAGAAGCAACCTCTTCAACTACTTAGTTACTATTGAGTTTGACCTTCCGCATCTAACTTGAGAGTATGTTTAATATTATTGTTCTTTCTTTTTATCTTTGTAGCTATTGTTGCCATTGCCATTTAGTGTATCTTTTGTCTTGTCTAATTCAACTTATTAGGTGTTTGTCCTGATAAATAAATGTCTGATAAAATTTTGCTTATTTATGAAGGGTGATGTCTATCCAGTGGAGCAAACTGATGGCTTCCCAGTAAATCAAGTTCTTGATGCTCATTGGGGTGTTCTCAATGAAGAGGATGTAAGAACTCTTACTGCATGTCTTGATATTGATACATGTCTTTTAAGATACTGTAGTAGTTTTTAATATATTTTGTTAATAATGCTTTGACCTTGGGATTAGGATCTCTGATGCAATCAGGTACGGTTCTTGTTGTAACACGTAAAATGTCTTTGAATGCCTTTGCTTGTTCTGCTATCAGCAAATCTATCTAGGCTCTCTCTTGCAAATCAAGAGTGATCTAAGTTATCTCCTCGGTGGGAGAGAGAACAAAGAGCATTTTCAAGCTCTGTTTTGTTTGAAAAGAATGGAAAATGAAAAAGTGATGTTTTTCCAGGTGATTGTTTACACAGAAATCTTACACACAAGACAGTATTTCCATATTTCTGAAAAAAAAAAAGAGAAACAACTGCCATTATATTTTTTGTCGAATTTATTTTCCGGAATGAAAGCGCAGCCCACCTTAAACAGTCATTCCATTTTCTCATTCACGCTTAATGGACATTTCTTTTGATCATAATTACATATTTCTTATTCTTTTTCTATTTTTAACGTGTGTATAAGTAGATATACACGGCCAATATTAAGATATTAACCCAATTCTCTTCATTGCTCTCTCTTGTTCGGTTTACACCTAGATTGGTTAGATTTGAGGAATATCTAACTACACTTTTTACTTTTTCATGGGAAAACATGAATACAAGCGAAGTAAAAGCAAAAACCAAAACATAGTTGAGTTCCTTATGGTGGTCATAAGTAAATATCTAAAATTTTGAATTAAATAACTTGGTTTATGTATTGGATTCTGAAACCGTAATTGGAAGTAATTACTATTTCCATTGCTTTACTTCTTGCTGTCCAAAACGTGGCATTTTGTTCTATAGTTACTTCTCAACAAGTAACATTGTGTTTGTTTTATACTTTTAGACAAGTGGGATCCGCTCACATACTTTATCCATGGTTGTTAATGACTATCCTGGAGTGCTTAATCTAGTTACAGGGGTTTTTTCACGAAGGGGCTATAATATTCAGGTACTCTTAATCTCTATTTATTTATTGTATTTTCTTTTCTGTATTAGAGTTCCATATCATGTCCTCATGTGAGCAGTTTTGTTATTTTTTTGTTCTTTCTTTCAGAGTTTGGCTGTTGGTCATGCGGAAGTAGAGGGCCTTTCTCGCATTACAACTGTTGTTCCTGGCACAGACGAGTCCATCGGCAAGCTGGTGCAGCAACTTTACAAGCTCGTAGATCTTCATGAGGTGAAACAATTACCATTAAGATTCATCATACTGTTTATGTAGCATGAGAGGGAACATTATATGGTACTGTGTGGAAAAGGTCTTGCCTGGTTTTGGTAAATTAATCCTAGATTGCCATCATCTCTGTGGTTGCGATAAAACTTGCAATCACAGAAGAAGTATTTCTAGAATCCACCTTGTGCTTGAAATGGTGTAGGATTGGTTCCTGGTTTATCCGTTCAACCAATGGTTCAAGAGGTTAACTGGGGTTCAGGTATTTACTGGTAATATATGTGTATTAAGAGCGATACCTAGCCTCTGATAGCATCCATGTCCAAGTGTTTGAGGGGTGCCCTTTCTTATGTTTCACCTGGGTTCCTTTGGTGATTAGAAATTTTTTGGTTTTCAATTATAAGAGGTTTTGTTGTGTTGACACTGAAACCAGTCTGGTTAGATACAAGTAAACCATGCAAAATTTGGCTGATTTTCTACGATAACTGTTGGTTCGGTTAGTTTAATTTCATTATTCCATTCGAAATGAATTGAACCAAGGTCCGGTTCCAGGTTGAACTGGCCGGTTGGGCCCATTTCTGATAAATCTGCTTCAAGTTCATCATATTTTGGTTGTGTTGTTAGGTTCGGGATCTCACGCACTTGCCATTTGCTGAGCGGGAACTGATGCTGATAAAGATTGCTGTCAATGCTGCCGCCCGCCGAAACGTTCTCGACATTGCCAGTATATTTAGGGCCAAAGCTGTTGATGTTTCAGATCATACGGTAACATTAGAGGTAAATGTTTGTATGACTTTTCCATAAAGATTATTGTTTCGTTAGCATAAATATGCATCTAATTATCTTAAATATCGTTATACCACTCCTATCTTAAAATTCAACTGTTTAGGTCTCAAGTAATATGAAATTTACATTATGTTGAAACCTAACTATGTTTGTGTGAAGAACTCATATATGAATCGCTTGTACTTGTGTTCATGCTCATAACGGGGTCGTAACCACATTGACATTCTCTCATGTTTATTATAGACCCTGATGTTCTGAAAATGATCTCACTTTTATATTGTTAGATTTTATCATTGGACCCATGAGTGCTGGTGATATAGGATAGTTATGGCCTTTGGTGTGCATATAATCGTGAATTACTTTTCAAATTCTGTTTCATTGAGTCATCTTGTTTGATTGAAAGAGTTTTTGTTTATGAAGTTTTTCCCGCAGAGCTTGTGGATTATTTTGCCGTCAATTCATACTTTGATTTTTCCCATATGTTTTGCTAGTGATACTGATGGTTGGTTCTTTTGCCATTTTTCTACAGCTTACAGGAGTTTTACATAAGATGGTTGCTCTACAAAGGCTTTTGGAACCATACGGCATTTGTGAGGTCTGTTTCTTGTTTTTCCTCACTATCACTTCTACTTTTGTTTTTGCATATCTGTTTGCTTCAACTTCCAAATTGCCGAGTTCAAGATCACGTCAGTAAATGTTCTGACGATTGGTGATATAAAAAATTTGGCAAGGATTGCTCCCCTCACAATTTTTAAAACACACTACCATTTTATTTATTTCCAAGTGATTAGTAGAGTACCAAAAGCAGCATGGTCTTTCGCTATGTTCCGTAAAGTAAATATATGATATATTATGTTGTTGCCACCGGTACTACTGACATGAAATGAGTAGGTAATGTAGTTAAGGTTGGACTAGAAGTTTTAGAACATAAAAGAACAGCTCTTAGATTTTAACACATAGGAATTGGTCAGTGTGTAGTATATTACCAAATAAATGTCTAGTATATGTTGTGTTGATAGCATTAATATGATAAGCTTGATTTGTGAATAATATATATCATTTTTCTCAAAATTATTTTGTCCCTTAACGATGTAAGGCGGCTGAGAAGCCTGTAATGGTTGAATAAATTAGTTGATCCCGAGCCTGAACTCAAAGCTCAGCTCAGTTCTTCAATAAACGAAGTAGGCTTTAAAAGCCCTTGGGCCTCTAGCTTTTGTTTTCTTCACAAACTGCACTTTTTGGTATGTCTTAAACATTATTAGTGAAAGAAGAAAATTCATATTCAAGGGTTTGGGGTAATTTGTTGCAAGTTTATGGCATGATGTTATGTTGGTTCCTATGTAATGAATAAGTTAGCCTTGCTGTTCTCGTTTTAGGTTTCTACACGCACACATGCAATACATGTGTACTCAAACTAGGTAGAATGAAGGATAAGGAAACCATCCATTGGATGGGTGCTAGACATTTAAGGGCACTTTAAGTACCAGGAGTCAAACCTTGGACGGATGAGCAGTATTGAGTTTTAAAGACTCAAGTTCCTTTAAGCTTATGATTATTTCTTAAATCTCATTCTGCTTATTCAAGGGTGGAGCCACATACAGGCAAGGGCTGGCATGTGCTCCCTCTTTATTTTGTGCAAAACAAATAATGGCTATTGCAGAAAAAGGAATAGAGCCGTGTTCTGTCCTAATGGTTAGATGCCCAGGCTGTCAGCCATGAGGCATGAGTACGAATCCTCGAGTTATTTTGATTTCCTTCATTTTCTTGGTTCAATTCATGCTGAAAGCCCCCGTTAATTTTGTCAAAATAATCATTGATGTGATTTTATTATGTAAACATTCATTTGCTCAACTGGTTTCTTTTGCTAACTAGGACTACAGTTCGGATCTTCTTATTATATTTTGCATTTTGGCACTCTGAGCAAAGAAATTTTATTGTACCAATTTTTTTTCTTCTAATCCACTGTTCAAGAAGTAGCAGAAAATTTTTCAATATAAATTTCATCTTTACTTTATGTACAAGATCTTTAGGTACAGCCGAGCAATGATTGAAAAATGCTGACATTTATTTAGTGTAACTAGCATAATGTGAGTATCAGTCAGCTCATATTCATGCTTCTGGTGTGGTTTGTGGTGCAGGTGGCACGAACTGGGCGTGTGGCTCTGGCTCGTGAGTCAGGGGTGGATTCAAAGTACCTCCGTGGATATTCTTATCCTTTGTAACTTATGGGATTCAAGGTAGCTCCATGGATATTCTTATCCGCTGTAACTTATTCAAGACTTTGAGATAGTCTTTTTTAGTGCTAAAGTTGTTCTGCAGCTTGAACTTGTTCAGATTAGTCAGACATTTTCTCATAAGTTTTGCAAGCATTTCATGGTTCGTACCTTTGTATGGCACTGCAAATGAATAATGATAAAGTTTGAAGAACTTTAAATGATACTATTTTTCAGCCTTGTGATTATTTCTTGTTCCTTGATAAAACCTTTGCAATGGGAAGTAACCATTACGTGTCGTAAAGAAGAAAGAACAATATTTTCATCAAGCGATATTGTTCTTAACATGATGGTATATTTTTAACCAAATGTTGGATTAAAACTTAAGTGATGGGATTTGATTGGCTATCTTTTAACATTTCAACATTCGAAAACTATTAACATTTTAAAAGCACTTTAGGTTTTGCATACCTACGTAAGTGGTATTTTATTTTAGAAAAATCACCTTATGACAAAATGGAAATAACAATCAAACATTTTTTCGAGAAATGCAAGACATCTGGATGAAAATTTTCCCTTTCTTGGTTCTTTTGGGTCCATTGATCATGATTTTCCATTTTCGAAAGTGGCGAAATCACGGATCAATATTTCCATTACCTAAAAGGCAACAAAGAACAGGACACAAACTAAACACACTTCCGTAATCCAATCTGTTTACATGGGATGGAGTCCAACTTATACAGAAGAGAAAATAGGAACTGAAGGAAAAAAGTAAAAAAGGAAAAACGATTTTTATTCAAAATTGCACACGAGAAAATAAGATGATTGTGGAAAAATGAAATCACTCACGAGCAACCATCACTACCTGTTTTCCAACATTCCGTCCTGAAAAGAGCCCAACGAGAGCTGACGGGGCATTCTCTAGGCCTTCTGCAACATCTTCAACATATTTGATTTTCCCTTCCTTTATGAGGGGCACCATCATCTCTAAAAACTTAGGGTACAAGTGATAATAGTCGAAAACCAAGAACCCCTCCATACGAACACTTTTGGTGATGAGCTGGAACAAGTTTTGTGTGCCTTCTGGTTGATCACGGTTATACTGCGATATCATCCCACACACGGGGATGCGACCCTTTTCTCTCATGTTTAATAGTGCTGCTTCTAACATCCTTCCTCCCACGTTATCAAAGTAAATGTCAATTCCATCAGGGAAGTGCCTGCCAGAGAAGATATTGAATACGTGATTTCTGTTTGGTTCTGTTCTTACAATTTTCAGTTATGTTTTTTCTTCATCGTTATTACTGATTTTGGGACAGAAAGCAAGTAATCTTCGAGAATTAGCTTCCTTTCATGCGTTTTGGATATTTATGGCCCGAAAAACAAACTAGAACCAACGAAAGGAACTCCTTACAAGATTATGAAACAAGGGTTGATTTTTGTGAAGTTGTTTCAAGAACCAAACTGAGAGAGAAATAACCCGGGGAGTTCTGCTGGGGTTTGTTCTCATAGTTTTCATTTTCAGTTGTTTTCGTTTTCACTAACAACGAGGATTGAAACTTCCAAGAACTCCACTTTGGCCTTGACAAAGAAATAAAACTAAGTTGAGCAACTCGCTGTATGATTACAACACTCGGGAGTTTCCAGGGGTAACTTTCTAGAAATTAATTTCGGAACCAAATTGTCATCCGTGTTTCTACCAGAGTTTCTATTTACAAGACCAGAAAATAAATTTCGGAAATATAACAAAACATAGTTAACTAGGCAAAGCTAAAAACAATAAACAATTGGTGTAAAAATAAGTGACGCTCATTGAGACTCTATATTCATTATTGCCCTAAAGTAGAATCCAAAATACAAGAGTACTAGGCAGTTTTCTAAAACAAAAGAAGAACTCACCTTTTCAAAGCTGCATTCAAGTCTTTTTCCTCTTTATAGTTGAAAGCTTCATCAAACCCGAATTTGTTCTTCACCAGATCAACCTGAAGTAGTAATACAGTATTTCATTCATAACTAATTTCGAAGGGTTTTTTTTGTTTCAAGCGCATGTCAAAGAATAAACATAATTATTAATCAATTTGCTTCACAAGACACTCGGGTCCAGGAAACATAGGATCCCTGTCACGACCCGAAAAATAAAGAAATTAGTACCGTTAATAAATAAAGAAAAAATAGTATAAAAATATTTTCCAAAATAATATCATTTTATTACAAAATTTCTATACAAAATAATCTTTTACAGACTTTAGAAATATAAAACTAAATAGACTAATCTAGTGCATCGGTTGTAAGTTCACATTTGCCTATCATTTCCCAACCCATTGTTTCTGCAATAATTATAAAATAAAAGGATGAGCGACTACACCCAGTAATTGAAATATCCTTGTGCCAAACAAGTGTAAAAGTTCAAATGGGAACCTACATAATTAGATGCAAATATTCACAGATGGAGAATAGTAATAAATATGTTATGCCATAGTAAAATACCGATGCGCATTCTCTTTTCCTTATCCTTTGAAAACAATGCAAATAAATGACAAACCGGTTGTGAATGACATTTTTTATTTCGGGAACTAGCGACTTCTTGGACTCTTCACTGAAGGTCCACCACACCCCGTACGTTTTAATGGCTTACGAATAACCTAATATTTTGGGCCTTTCACCTTAGAATTATCTGTACCCTTCTTAAGTTAATTCTTGATCAGTTCTTGTTAAAAAAAAAACATTTGGGTCCCAAATTCTGAAATAACATTTCTCTAAAATGATAATCCATGTCATGCTATGTACAAATGATTTATAATTGCATCACCATATCTATAATCAAAGCTCCATGTAAATGTAAACAAGCCCTTTTAAAACAAAGCCCTAGCCATGATTTAAACCAAATCATATAGATGTAATTAAAGGGTCTTACTTAAATGTATGAAGCAATCTGATGAACAACCTAATGCATTTAAGTGTTATAAATCTTATTCTCTTTTGAAGTTCATATAAACAACCTAATGCCAAGTCAAATTAAAAGACTAGTATTCAAAGCCATTAAACTAATTAACCTCTTCATTAAATGCATAATTTAAGGAAGCCGTTAATTAAGTTCAATTAAGAGTGAATAATTGTTTTTCCTTTAGTTCTTTACTACCAGGGCATGGGCCTAGTTTATGACTTCTTTACCCCTTCCCAGACTCGCTCACATAGTTAAAAATTCACATATTAAAATCCTAAGTAAAAACTTCTAGATCAATTCTTCAGGAATTATAGTTCTAACCAAATCATAGGCAAAATTTATGGATAGTGACCTAAACTAATTATTCCAATTTTTTTTTTTAAGTTCTATCAATCCAAAACCCATTTTCCAATGACTAGACCATCATTAAAACATGTAAGGTAAATCTAGAATTCAATTCATCCAACTTAGAAACCTAATTTGAAGGCTCATCAAATACCTGCAAAAGCATGTCAAAATTAAAGGTTGAGATATATAATGAAGGTTTTCTTCATCTTACCTCAAACCAGATCAAAAGAACAGACGGTGATGATGCTAAGAGGTGAAATTGGAGCTCAAACACTACGGAACCGCAACCCAAGGTGAAAATTCCCAATCGATTTCGCCCCCTACCAAGCTAAGACCCAAGTTTTAGGGCTTTGATTCAATGTGTGTGTGTGATGTTGGTTTGTTGACATGAACCACATTTTAAATCTATACTATTATTAAAAGCGAGCCCAAAATAGGCGGTTATTGGTATTGAATCCGTGTCAACTTTCATTTCGTACCTAATTTGCCCTCGGTATCACACAAATTACACAAGTACCGCACATGGGAATGAAACTCATTTGGGCAATATCGGTTTTTTGGTATTGCCGAGTCACCCATTCCCCATTTAACACCCCCCCTAACCCTAACTCCCCCACCCCCGCCACCCCCTTTCCCGGGCGCCGCGCATATCCATAATTATCGATTCTCTCTAAATCCTTCTCTACATACAAAACTGACACATACAAGTTTCAATCCCCCTAAATTTACCCTTGATTCATTTATAATCTTTCTTTGTCTCCACTCTCTTCTATGTTTGGTTTTCTCTGATTTTGTTATTTTGCAATAGTATTTGACGTTTTTAATTTCAGGATTTTGTTATTCATGTTGCGTTGTTCAATTTAGGGAGACTTTCAGGAGTGGGATGCATTAACTTACCGTTCTTCTTAGTTTAATTGGTATCAATTACGATTATCCAAAAACAAAATGGTGTCAATTACGTAATTGATTAGTTAGTTTATAAAATTGTAGTAATAATAAGTATTTGTTTGAAAAATGGAATCTAGAAAAGACTGAAAATCTGAATTATAATCTTCTTTTGGGGAGTTAATTGTATTCTTAGGATTATTGTTTTACATTTTAAGTTATCAAATCTAAATACTACTTCACATTAATTAACAATTCAAAACAACTTCACACACACATTTTGATTGGCACCATCATTCTGTGCATGGGGTCATGGGATAGCTCACTGTTCTCAGACCATGATGTTACCAAAAAAGTATATATTTTTAGAGTTCCACAGTCAACATTTATAAGAAAAAAGTAGTTTTATAAAGTTTGGTGTTCTGTGGAGCATTTTCCATTACCTCGGTAAATTAAGTATCTGCTCTACATCTTTTTTATTTTTCCTATAATAATTCGTAGTACGAGTTGCATACGCATCGCATGTGCGCATCCGTTAGTTCAGTCCCTCTAGTTCACTAAGGTACTTACTGTGTTTTTAACACATAAACCCCAAAGAATAACACTAACAACCTACAATTCATGTTGAGTTGTACAACTAAAATTGCTCAACGATGACCACAGCACACTTTAAACTGAGAAAAGCAGCACTCGTTTAGAATGATCAGAACTTACAATTCTAAAGCAGAAATAGTAGAAATTAAACCAAAAATATGCAATCTATGATCCGAAATTGGAGTATAATAAGTCCATACATGTTGTCGTTGGATTTTTATCAATTTCCGGAAGGGGAGTACCTTTTCTTTGGATCCGGCACTTCCAACCACATAACAACCTAATAATTTTGCAAACTGTCCCACGATTTGACCAACAGCTCCAGACGCAGCTGAAACGAAAACGCTTTCTCCTTTCTTAGGAGATCCCACCTCATAAAAACCAGCATAGGCTGTTATACCAGGCATACCTACAAATTTCATATATGACCGAGTGAAAGAGAGTTTGGTGCAAGAAAACACATATCAAAAAGCAGCCACACTTACCGATTCAACATTAACGGGAAAGAGAAGGTCTTACAACACTTGCTTTCTATCACTATTTTGAATAATAATTAACTTTCTGATTGGTTAAGCGACAAATTTAATGAAAAATATTTGAGTGAAACTCATATTTTTCCTCTTTAGATAAATAAAGAAAGTGTGTTCAAGAGAGTTGAAAGAACCGCAAGCATTGACACAACATGATTAGAAGGATAAACACCTTCAAAAGTTGATCCTTTAAACTATGGACAAATAAGACGCTTGGTCTGAAAATATTCACGCCTATATAGACTAATGCATCTCCGGAAAAGATATCACCGGCATTTGAAGGATGACGTTATTATGACAACTTACGAAACAGTATCTATATATAACGAATTGTTCCAGTAGCTAGAATAAGCAAAGATGCCATCTAAACTTACCAAGAATTCCTGTATAATAAGATGGAGGTACATCCTCACACGGGATTTTGAAAAATAGTTCTGGATTTGTAACGAGGCTATATTCTTCCCATCCAGTAATTCCCCAAATTAAGTCACCCGTTTTGAAGTTTGGATGCGCAGAATCCAATACTTTAGCCACGACATATCCAGTAATAGGCTGCGAAAATTCATCAACAAATGTGGCAGATCAAATGAGAGACACCCGATAATGCTTGTACCTTAGTCAATTATTATGTGGTAAATTATTACGTGGTATAAACGTTTGAAAATGTGGTATACCTTAATAACAAATCAATAAATTTAGAGATCCTATAAAGTTGTAACCTTGAAGCCTATCTTTTTGTAGCGAAACACAACAGTGACCTTTACAATGTAATTAAAAATTATGGAAAAACTTGTAGATATCTATAACCCTAGATACTCATTTGAGTGCGTCTTTTTAAGCTTGAAAGCTCAATTTAATTGCTCACTAATTTATTGACGGAGGATTAGATTCTCTCGCTTAAAACTTCTAAATTTTTTTGGCAAGAAAGCTAAAATATTTGTTCCTTTTTGGGTAATAACAATAATGACATGTGCAAAATGATACATACAAAATGATCGAGAGAAAGCCATTATGAATTGACAATCAACTGTGAGAACACACAACCAACAACCAAAAGAAATTCTACTAATAAATTTCCAGTCAATTAAAGAAAAATTAGAAGTTTTTTGGAATAGTAAAAAGCTAAATACATGCTAGAAAACTCTAGGACTTCAGAAGTTTATATATGAAGAATCAGGACATATATACTAACAAAAAATCCTGAAATTAAAAAATTTACATTCCAAGATGCTGGACAATACGAATAAATTAATAAATTTACTATTTTAAATAATGGGTAATTAAACTAAATTATAACTTACAAATCCCAAATAGTCTGGGCTTGTTTGATTACACTTTTAACAAAAAAAAATGTGGAATTTTAAAAGCTAACATAGATAGATCAATCCTGCTGATTGAACCGATAAAGCAAAAAGTTTCAATTAAAGGCTAAACAGCTAAACATAAAACAACTTACTGGTAGGTCCAACACAGTATATCAAAATCTCCCCAAATTGAAAATTTTAAGAGCATTCACACTCGTGTTTCTCATTTGATTTGTCACTTTGGTTTTTTAGAAATTCATTTCTCAATCTTTTAAATTTATTATGATTACCATATATCATTAGTAAACTATGAGATATGCTTCCACTTAATCCTAACTACAGCAAAAATAAAAATAAAAAGAATTAATGGAGATCTATGAATAACATATTTCTTTATCAAGAAATTCATTATTTTATTTCTCCTTAGATTTACAAAAAAGAAATATAAGAAATAAAATCAATTTTTAATTAAAAAAATTTCATTTTAAGAACCTTACATGAGGTGGCAGTTAGAAAGACTACCTGTGGATACTACATTAGAAGACCCAAGAAAATAAACAAATCAAATATACCATTTTAAATAAAAATAAATAAATAAATAAATAATGGGCAGTAAAACAAATAGTAACAAACCGTGCCAGGAGTGCCTTGGCCGTTTCTCATGTGGCGTATCACGCAGGAGCAGCTCCAAGACTTGATCAGGGGTGTCACCCAAATTTCCTGACTGAATTTTTTTTTATTATATATAAATATTAGATTTTAAGAAAAAAATCAGTAATTGAATCCACTAAAATACAACTCTGAACCCATAGTTTTAAATCATGCTCTTTTGAACCCATAGTTTCTAAAAGATATATGGTATTTAAGTTTTTAATTGATACTATTGACAAATATTCCTAGAGTCACCACTGGTATCACGTATGGATCGCATGATATATACATATTCTTTTATTATCCAATCAAAGTTGGGCTTATATTGACGATATTATTATAATCTCTAAAACCACTTTTTTCCAATTACATATTCTAAAATCTTTTTTCTTTTCGAAAATAATGGACCTTTGTATTCTTTGACTAGAGTTGTTATAGCCGACAAAAATATAGGGTAAGAATAGATTATTAATTTTGGATTACGGAATGGGCATTTATAATTGCAATAGGACCCTCAACATACGAAATTTAGTTCCTTGTGATTGCAACGCGACCATATTGAAACATCATTTCATTGTATAAAATTTGTTAGAAATTTTAAAATTTGGATGCCAATTTTATATATACAAATATACATAATTTTCATATATATCATCATTCAGTAATTAAGTAATTGATACACACAAAAAAAAGAAAATTAGAATTAATATATAAAAATCAGAATTAACCTACAAATAGTATGTAAAAATCTCCATCCAATTTAATTTCCAAAAAAACAAAAAAAAAAATTGCCATCCAATTTTGAATCTCATTTTTTATGGTGAGTAGTAAATATGATTATGCAACTCCCTTACTTTCTAAAAATGCAACAATCGGAAATTTCAGGACAAAGTTTTATACACAAAATATTTCAGAGTTTTGAATAATGACTGTGATTCTTGTAGCAATAACGGATGCGGTCTTATGATATAGGATTGTAACAAAAGTATGTAATTCCTTGTGCTTTTCCATTCTAATCGATGATGCATTATTATATAATGACACATAAAAGCTCGTAATGACCGACATCATGTTGCAACGATCGATATAACGGTGGTAACAACCAATACATCTTTAAAATTCACTATAACCACTATTTAAGTTCATACTTGTTTTAATGCAGCAGATTTTCAAAACCCGATCCATAACTATGTAAATAAATTCTAATACCATGTACTACTAATTTTGTCACCTCATTTCCTTTTGATTCTTCTTATTCACTGATAGTATATATAAAAAAATGTCGGTGGTGACAAGTTCAATCTACCAATTACAAAACACTCATTTTGACTTTCACAACCATTAATTGTCCTGCTATAGCTCCAACGGTTTGAAACACTAAGCACATTGAACACATTTACGGCCAGCAAGTGGAGCATAATTATTTTATCCATCAGCCTACAGTATTTACACCTACAGAATCTATTCAATTCTTTTACGTGTTAACATAACAAGGATAATCTTAATTTTTATCGCAAATGCAATTAATCTAAAAATCAATCACATTCGAAGAAGTATTCACACTCATAAAATCTATTCGATTCATTTGCCTGTTGATGTAATAGATATAATCTTTCAATATAATTGATTTTAAGAGTAAGAGTTAGGATTCTAATTGTTAACTGACGAAAGAATTAGGTAGATTTGACCAGGGTAAGGAATATTGCTGGCTTATACGAGGGGTACTGTAAGGGTAGAATTTAGCAAATTAGAGTCAACTTTAGATGGGTGTTTCTAGAAAATGGGGGTGTGTCAGTTTACTCACGAGCGATTTGGAAATGATGGCTATGTTGGAAATTCATGGGGTTTTTTCATTAGTATTTTGAGGAAATTTTTCATAAATTGGTAGGGATGAAATTGTCCTCAAAATAGTTCATAATTCGACTTGTACTTGTCACAGATGTATAAACCGTGTGTGGGCCATGTATGTACGTGCTAAGATGTATGTATAAATGTGCGTGCATATATATTTGGGCTTGTGTATATATTTATGTTATTTTATTCCAAAATTAAGAAATAAAATTGAATTTAATGGTACATATTAAACCTAGCATTGTAGTAGAGGCTACGACCATAGCCTCCATCATATTATTTTTCATTCTTTCATTATTTTTTGGCTCTCTACAACGTGTTAGCCTTGTTCTCTTCCTTTGTCTTCACCGTTTAGAGATTTTTCTAACATTTTACTGCTTAATAAAATTGTGTTTTTATCTTTTTCCAATCGATACTTTATTATTAATTAATTAAAGTATTGTTTCGATGATCTGTTAATCAGTAAAATTAATATTTATTAATGCTATTGCGAGAATTGAGTATTATTCATGTTTGCTTTCAAGGTTTCAATTATTATTACTGTTTGTGTTGAATTCATCATAAGTAGCTAGGCACCTTCTTGCACTAAGATGATGAAGGTACTATGTATATCCTCTTAATTCTCCGTGGCGGAGATAAATTTGGTTTTTATAATTATTATTTTTATCATGCGAAAATCATATAAAAAGAAAAGAAATCCCTTGATGATTTTCTAATACATTATAGTCGTTGGTTCCGTTTAGTAAGGGATTTATTAAAAAAAACAAGGGTAATTTCGTCAAATTGAAGTTTTCAATTCACTAGTCAGGTTTTGTTAAAAATGACACATTTTTGTAAATAATTTTAAGAAACAAACCTGTGTTGGAGTAAAAAGAATGCATGATCAGCACACATTAATTTCTTCCCCACATATATTTTGATCTTGTTAGCATTGTATCTGTAGCTCGTAGAAGTTGACTCGTCTATATCAATATGATTAATTAGTTTTACTATATAGGATGGAACTCTAAAAACTTAAATTAATTAGCATAATTTTAAAAATCGGTCGTCAAAAATAATCAGGTTTTGAATCATTAACAACGGCGCCAACTAATGGGTTTCGCGATTTTAATCGAAAATTAAATATGATAGAATAAACTTTTCGGAAGAATTTCAAAATCAACTAATTGTGTTAAAATAACTACTGATTATAGAGAAACATCAGTAAATTAGCAACTGTACAAAATAAATTGTATTCACGAAAAATGAAGAAAAAACCCAAGCAAATCGTACCTTTGCTAGACCGATACCAAAAGTTTCACATCATTCCGGTCATTTTGCCATATATAATTCAAATCTAAATAAGAGCAAAAGGGTAGAGAAGTTCCTCAATTAAGCGGAAATTCAGAAAGAAATAATATTTACAATATATAAATATTTGGTTACATTTCAAATATATTTCCTACTTCAAAAATTATAAGTTCCGAGCCTGGCCCTATATTTTTCAAGGTTTAAATGAAGGTGGCGGTGATTATCGAAAAATAAAAAATGAAGGTGGCAATATCCGTAATCATAAGTCAACGGTGATGTGCGATTTTGGAAAATAACGAAAAGGATATCCTCACTAGGCGTTACGTACCCGTTTCCGGGTCTCCTACATTGATAGCAAATTTAGCTCTATCTTTTGGTCTACTAAGGCCTAAGACTAGTCAAACACTTCAAAATGTACATACTAATATGTAAAAATTATAAGAAGAAAAGAAAGAAATAACTTTTTCACAGTTTAGATTATAAACCATATCTGCAGCGGAACAGCAAAAACAAACAATTATGTACATAAACTATAAAAACGGATACATGCTAATGTTGTGCATTGATTATGCTTTTGAGTAAAATAATCAGATCACAAAATTTAACCACAATGATATTTATACAATTTCTTTCTATACATAATTTTACCAAAGAATATCACAATTCATTCACCAGAGGATGATCTCCTACTATTTTCCACGTCGGTGAGTTGACAAAGTATCCCCATTAATATTAACAAAGTGTTAAATTCTAAAAAGGATTGAGACCTATATTGACTTTCGAATGTTGGCATTAATATTCCGTCCGCCGCCCCAACCATATCATGACTATGCCAATATATTTAAGACTTTGAAGTGGACTTGTGCGCAATCTATCTAGTGGCCGCGGCTTATAAAAGGGCAACAAATTGAGTACGAAAGTACAAGTGAGAGTGAGAGTGAGTTTTAAATATCTAGCAATGGGTGTCTCTCGAAAATGGGTTTGTGTATCTCTCCTCATGATGAGTGTTGTCCTACATTTGAGCGAAATCGCTCTAGCTGATGGCAAGATTGAAAATGAGTGTACGTACGGTCGAAAAGGTTGCAGTGGTTGGGGTAAGCCGGGTAAGGGCGTACAAGGGGGCGTAGGTGGTGGTTTTGGGGGTGGTTCGGGACATGGGGGTGGAGTAGGTGTTGGTGGTGGAGGTGGTGGAGGTGGTGGCTTTG
>MKEJ01010324.1:0-16061 GCA_001753735.1 Embelia ribes
TCAGTGTTTGTGTGGGTCTCATGATTGTGAGTTATTAGGAAATGGGGAAAGGATTAAGAGGTTGGATAGTCAACAAGTGTAATGTTTGGTACTAGGGTGAAGTTTTGTTGCATACTTTTTATATAAAAATTTCCCACATATTTCCATTTATAGTATAGGATAGTCTCCATCCTATATGGCAGTGTGTGTGTGGACTGAGGTGGGAAATTTATTTTCAGTGTTTATGTGAGTCAGTGTTTGTGTGGGTTTGATGATTATGAGTTATGGTATATCAGATGTTCGGACTCAAAAATCAATTCTGCCGATACTCTTATGGCAATTATTGTATGTATGTATGTCATTATTGTGCAACTTTACAAGTGTCTGAATTTTGGTATTCTCTTTCTTCTTATGGAGTAACTGATAATAGGTGAAGGAAAATATTAAAGTTTTATACTATTCATAATTTGGCATGTTTTTTTTCTTTATTCTCTTTTTCTATATTAGCATACTTCTACATTGGATTTTAAGGTTGATGAATTAACATGAAAAAGACGATCTCATACTCAGCATGCATTTGTTTGGAGACAATTTGGGTTGTTTTGCCTAATGGTGTCTCAAAATTAAACTCTTCATTGATTGATTTGATTTGTCGTAGTAATTAAAAGAAAATGCTTAGGCTTTGGTATATTACGAGTTCAACCATAGATAAATTGAAGACTGTATAATTTTATCCCACAACTAGGGAGTAGGGACACAGACCACTCACTGAATGGGATAAAATTTTAAACCACAGGCTAATTAGGAATTAGCCAATCCCCCATATCATAGGACTCTATTAATTAACATAACTTACGAGGCGCAAATGAGTTAATTTGTGCCAAATTTGACAGCTTACCAAGAATCCCCAAAGATTAAAATAAAAATAAACACTTGTAAAATGTAGAGCAAATTAATCAGGCTCAGTTCTGTAAATAGAAGACCATAAGTTAATCACGAATGTGCAAATGCTATGTGCATTAGTATATATCAATAGATACATATCGAGACCGTTTTGAATTGTTGTTACTGTGTCAAATTTTAAGACCACAAGTCATGCGCATGATTTAGAGGAATCAATATTCTTTACCTATTATATGGCCATATTTTCAGTGATGACACCATGGTCTTAGTGCAAGGATTTTTAAGCAACTCTTGAATAAACTTGAAAATAAACTGTATGATAAATAAAAGCCGAAACCTTTTTTTTGGGGGGCGGGGGAGGAATAAAGCTATAATTCTTTATAGAAAAATTTGAATTTTGTTTGATCATTTTCTTCATCTTTCAATTGTATCCGATTTTGCATTCCAAATTAAACATCTTCTTTAATTGGTAACTAATTTTCACTTGATAGATTCTTGTAGGTTCATGGTTGACACCTATTTTGAGAGACTGAATAGAAAAGAGCTATTTCCCAATAATTTTCGTTTCCCATATTATCATATACTTATAGTTTGGTCAAAAATGAACTCCTATCTAATAACTAAATGCATGCATCATTAATATTATTCCAATTCCCATTTCTTTATCCCATTTCTTTCTCAAACAATACACTCTAATAGCTAAGGTTTGGTTTGGTGGTAATTTTTAAGTAAATAAATTAGCTTATTTATGCCTTAAAAAAAAGTTAGATATATCAAACATATCAAGGTTAAAGCAGCAAATAACTTCAGCTTGAAAGCCGAGCAGTCAAACGTTGTTTAATTTTTAAACAAAAAAACTAATAATTTGGAACTTATAAAATGCAATCAAACAATCCCTACTTTGATATAAATCTCTTAATGTGTTAGGATGTCACATTTTCTAGCAGTTGAAAATAAAATTACACATCAAATCAGCAGTGCTTGCTAGTTTTGCTTGCATAGTATTGCACTTTTATCTCTTTTTTAGGCATAATTTCATATCCTCCATATTAGTTGGAAATTGGAATCCCCCTTTTCTTACAACAAGTTATACAAAATTCAACCTAAATTATTGAAGTTCAAAAAAAAAAAAACCAAAAAAACTAAATTAGTGAAGTCTACGAAACATTATGATTTATGCCTCACACCATTAGTCCATTGTCTCAACATTTTCAAAGTGTCCATTGTTGAATTAGTCATAAAAGATATAATTTTCATACAATAATATATCAAAAGATTCACCTTCTTTTTAGGTCAAAGATTCATGAATCTCCTTTGTTTATTATATATGCCTGTCCATAATCATGTTGATGTTGCATGAGAGCAAGTATGGTAATAGAACAAAAACTCACAAGTTTTAGACTAGTTTTTTTTAGAAAAGTATGTATTCTTTAGATCAGGTGCGTATTACTAATTGTACACTTGGATAAATCAAGACCGTTGAATGTAGCTAGATCTTACAATAAAAATAATTATTTTATGAATTATAATTATCTTAGAGTAGACGCTTAGACAATCTGAACGGTTCGATATAGCTAAGATCTAACTGTCGAAGATTCTATTGGAGAGTTGCAGCACAGGAACACACACACCTAGCATTCATCATTGGCACAAGTTAATAGCATACATAAAATAATACTTTTCAAGCATGTTAGATATAAGATTTCTCATCCAATAATCAATCGAGTTTAATTTCTCTCAATTATAATCCATTATCGAAGTAATCTTTAGTAGCTAATAGCCGTGAATCGAACGAAAACACAACTTTCGTTATCAGATTTTTTACGCTTAGAAACCAAACAAGATAGCAGTCATCTTTATTAAAAATAAAGATGTTAACTTTAGTAGCTTTTTATCATCTTCCCCTCTAATATGACAAGAAAATAGAGAAAGTATGTTCTTTTTGGATCGAAAAGAGGCTCTAGTTCTTGTTAGTCAAACTTTACTTTTAAATTCGTAAATAAAAATGAGCAATGGGGTACTAAGGACGGCATTAAATGTGTCTCGTGTCTGTGTCAAGCAAATAAGCAATATATTATACGGTATCTTTGTCTTGGAAAAAAAATAACTTGGTATTAATAATTATTTGAATATGAAAGTAGTTCTCTGCCGTTGAATAAATTTTGATTCACAAACGAGCTTAGGTCATTCATGTCAGTTTCTCTTAACAAAATATCTAAAATATCAAAAAAATTATTCTATCTCTATTTTACAGATTCTCTATTAATTACACTCTGCATTAGATTACTTATCAAGTTTTCTGTAATAATTAAATGGCTATTTTTTTTTTATCTTTTGCTATTTTTTATTTAAAAAATTCATCACATATAACATTCTCAATAAAATTGCTTCAAAAAAATACTAATAAAATTATTTTTAATTTCAAATGTTAATTTTATTATATTTATTTTTTTGTATTTTGATAATTTTTTATACAAAATTATTAAATTTATATATCAACATGGATGTCTAATCGAAATATATTTTATAAGTTTTAATATGGTGTATAACATGCAAAAATATGATGAATTATTTTAAAGCTAAGAGTTTTTAAAAAAAAGAATAGAAAGAAAAATAATAATAAATAATGGGAAAGAAATTAATTTTGTATTGCTACGTGGGTTTTATCAAAAAGCAGGTTCGAGAGAGTAGTATGGGAAGAGAGGAAAAGATAAGTTCTTTAGGTAATGGTTTTTGGTTTTCTACATCTGGATAATCACTTCGTTTATTCTTCATTTTAAAGAATCACTAGGTAATTTGATATGCACTAAAAAATATCCATTACCTGACAGTTGATTACCTATTTTGGGGGTGGAGGGAAAGTCCTTTTACAGATTCTAATGCAAATACTCTAATCCCATTAAACAAATGCACGGTGCCACGTTTTACTAACAGTTCAAGTTACACACACCATAATGAGGGTGTTTGGGAGACTCACTTAAATGGACTTTTAAAAACTTCTAAGCCCATATTTGAATTTTTTTTTATGTTTGGTGGAATTTTTTAAAAGTCCATATATGAGAAGTTATTGGATTTAAATGGGCTTCTAAATAAGTTTCTTCTAGGTACTTTTTGGAATGGACTTAAAAATGACTTCAAGGGAAGTTCATAGGCCTTTTAATGACTTTTATAGTTCTTCCTTTTTTTATCCCTATTATTTATATCAAACAACCCTCTTTTTTGTAAACCGGAAGCTGCCTAGGGTTTTACAAGCTGAGGAGGAAGGTACTGCTCTCGGGATCGTTTGGAGATCTGAAGCAGTTTTTGGGTGATTGAAGGGCATTCGAACGGACAACCGTTCGCTACGCTTGTGGATCTAGCCAAGTATCGAAGCTTTGGAAGTAATTTCTTTTGGTAAGAAGACGTTTCACAGTTTTGCATCCCTTAATTTTTCCAAGCCTTCAAATATGAAACATTGTTTCTAACCCAATTCCATTAGAAAGTTTGAGTTTTATTAATTCTGGATAATTCAACCATACAAAATATGGTTTTCCCTCTCTGAGATAATTATGTGTTTTTGTTATTTTTCTGGTTATTCCGTAGTATATCATTTGTTATGGCTATTTCTTCATATTTAAATTTTTTATTTTTCCTTATATCATTTATCGTTAGTTGCTTAAATTCAAATAGTCAAGTGTAATGAAAAATATTATGTATTAAAAGATTTGAAATGAAATATGTTAGCATTGATTACTACAATTTGATTCAGGGGTGTACATCTGACGATCGAATAATTTGATCGCTTCAAGCTATTTTGGTTTAGTTTATGAAGAGATTTGTCCAGTTCAGTAACAATGCTAATAGAACTAATATAGGAGACTGAATGAGAGTTATAAATTGGTGTGTTTTTCCTTCTTCCCCGCAGTAGGTTGTATAAATATAAGGATTTGTATCAGTGAGTTTCTTTTTTTCTTTTTTCGAGTTTGTTTGTCTATGGCTTTTAAGGCCAACTTTTTGTTTATATATGGCAAATAACTTGAAAATTGTCATGGCTTTAAATTAGTCAAGTCAAAAACTACCAAATCTAAAAGTTGTTTGGAACAGTGAGTTATATAAAACTTTTGTAGAATTATGTTATGACTGAATAAAAAAGGGGTATAAGCAAGGAACTTTTTTTACCAAAGACAGTTGGAAATACATCATTTCAGAGTTTAATAAAAGAACTGGAAAAGATTACGAGAAGAAGCAAATGAAAAATCATTGGGATAATACGAAGGCATAATGGAAAATATATAAGCTTAAAGATTATGAGACTGGACTTGGATGGGACTGTGAGAAAAATACTTTCATTTCTAGTGATGACTCGCAAAAAAACTTCTTCTATTGTAACCATGAATAAGCAACTGGATTGCATTTGTGATGCTGTTAAAAAAATGGTTAATAAGTTCAACGGTACCAACGCAGATATGAAAACATGCATTGCAATATTAAACCAAATGGAAGCGGTACCTAGAGGAAGTGAACTTTACATATTGGCTTGCAATTTTTTCTTAAATACGGAACAACAGGCGTTGTTTGTAGAATTAAAAGATCTAGAACGTCTACGATGGCTACAAAAGGTGCAAATAGATCAAATAAATGTCGATTGGGGTAGAAATTTCTAGTTATTTAACTTATTTATTTTATTCTTTCAGTTAAAATTTTAGCCTGGTTTTTTATTTATTCCGAATTTTTAGTAAAAACGTGAATTTTATTATGCATATTATTTGTGCTACTTTTATTTTGATGCAACAATATTACTTTTATTATTTTATATCATTTGATTATTAGTCTTTTATTTGCATGAATATGATTGGTAATTATAGTACTTGTTATTGCAGAATTTACATGGATTTAGTAGAAGAATTTTATTCAGATGAAGAATCTGAAGCGATGGTCACTATTGCCTTGGTTGCTTTTGCTTGTAATGTTGTAGTTGATTATTATTCGAAATATATGGTAAAAGAACCTCGCAGGACTTCCAGTTATAGAGGGTATCAATATGCTATGGAAATATTAGGAGGACATCCTATTATTTGTCATGAGTTATTTCAGATGGAAAAATATGTATTTCTTCAACTTGTGAAACAATTGAAAGATGGAAATCTATTAACGGATAGTCGTGAAGTAACGGTAGAAGAACAATTAGCTATATTTCTTATGACTATTGGTCATAATAAAAGAAACCGCAAGTTGAAAGATGAATACCAGCATTCCGGGGAAACTATTAGTTGACATTTTAACACAGTATTGAGAGCATTTGCCATTTTTTCCATGTCAATTATAGTTTCTCCCCCATTTGATCAAGTGCCGAGACATATTTGTGGCAATCCTAGGTTTTGGCCTCATTTCAAGGTAACAAAACTACATTACTCAACAATTTTATTTTTTATTTGTAGATAGATAATCACTAAATTCCGATTTTATTTTTTTTCCTTTTCTTTTTACTCATTATAGGGTTGTATTGGTGCAATTGATAGGACGCATGTCGATGCAATTGTTCCAATAAGTGAGCAACTAGTATATAGAGGGAGAAAAGGCAAATGCACACAAAGTGTGATGGTTGCTTGTTCCTTCGACATGTATTTACCTTTGTCTGGGCAGGGTGGTAAGGATCAGTGCACGACTCACGTATTTTCACTAAAGCTATCAATCATCCAACTTTAAACTTTTCAAGACCTAATAATGATTTGTATCAAATTATTTTCACTACACAAAACTTTTATTTTTATTTTTTATTTTTATATATATTTCTTTTTTATATATAGGTAAATACTATCTCATTGATATTGGGTATCCTAATATGTTGGGATTTTTAGCCCCATATAAAAATACACATTGTCATTTACAAAGTTTTTAAACAGGTGGTCAGGTAAATGGAGTTAATGAACTATTCAATCGTGCACATTCATCATTAAGAAATGTTATTGAGTGTTGTTTTGGTGTTTGGAAAGCTCAATTTCCAATTTTAAAGTGTATGGCTCCCTACCCATTCGAAACACAAAGATTAATTGTTGTAGCGTCTATGGCAGTACACAATTTTATAAGGCAAGAAGCAATTGCTGATGATGAATTCAGACGCAATGATTCAAATGAAGAGTATGTGAGCGATGATGAAGTGGAAAATAATGATGACTTGGTTAACCTCAACGGAACAGAAGACGAGCAACTCGATGAAATGGGACTCGTACGAAAGGCAATTGCTAATTCAATATTAATTTCTAGAGGAAATTGATCAAATTCTATTTTTTGTCAATATATTGTTGCATTTGTTAGTTCATTAGCTTTGAACTGAATAATTTGTATTTGTACTCCATAAACTTTGAATTAACATATTTTCATAATTTTATCTTGATCGTGATGTGTTAGTTCATGAAGTGTTTTTATATTGTTTGTAGCATTAATTTTTTTTTTTCCGGTTGTAATCACTGTTATAGTTTTTTCTTTCAAATGATGGGTTTAGATGAGGGTATTATTGATATTTAAAAGTTAACTGCCACTTAGTGAGCCAAACATATGTACATGACTTCTAAATTTAAAAGCATATTCTGAATAATGTTTACCAAACATCATTTTTTTGTTTAATGTGCCCTTTACAAAATCATTTCTACAAAGTCCATTTAATTTAATGGACTTCTAGATGTAAAGTGATGGGCCAAACGCACACAATATCACAAACTAAAAAATTTCTTATGATTTCTTAACATGAAAAAGGAAAAAAAAAAAACTGCCCATAGTTTTGTTTAACCTCTCTTTCTCTCTTCGTCGTTTAATTCTAAAACAGTGAATAGTATTGAAATCCAGAAAAAAACAATGAACAATATTGCAATTTAGTGGACTCTATAAATCCAGAAATTTCAACAATTTAGATGCAACGGGTATGACACTTTCAAATCTTTAATTAAACTCTTAGCTTTTTAGTAGTTTAAATTATAGATTCAGTTCATTGGGATCTATTAGTTTATCAAGATTATCTGAACGAATACAAAATTTCTAATGGTTTCTCATTATAGTACAATTCATTTCTGCATTGAATTTGCAATATCCGTTCACTTTTAATTGAGAAGAAAATAAAGATTAGTGAAGCTTATATATGAAAAGTGGAATACTAAACTTGCATTTGTTATATCGTTTTGGATTTACTTGAAGCATTAAATTCTCAAAAGACTAAGCTAATTTAAGTGTACGAGTATCACTCAATAAAAAAATATATTTTAACGTTCAATCAAATGGGGTTTTATAAAAACTATTAAAATTAAATCTGCATTTTCACTATAGTATGATCCCATAGATATAAATTAAGATTATGAGTCCAAACATAAATTTTGTCAAAAATTTATTTCGTTTATAAATTTAATGTTACTTCACTTATAACTCAATCTCATTTTCAAATTGCATACGCTATACGTCTAATCGACCGTTATGTATATATATTAATTAAAAACAAATTTTTTAAGCAAGACTTGTCCAAAACCCGTATTGGACTTTTGGACTGGGCTCGATCTACTTGTAAGAGAGTCTAACGTGGGATAGTTTGCGCTAACGAATAGCAACCAAGCCAGAAATTAAAAATGGTGAATGCTCTCCTTCATGTAAATTATTGTAAGTTGTAAAAAAACTATCATGTGAATACCAAGTCATATAAAAATTATTTTTATACTAAAATATTAAATATTTAGTGAATTTTTAAATTTTGGAGATACTTTAACCTTCTATAATAAACTTTTAGCTTGGCCCGACAATAAATTTTGATGGATGTGGACATTTGTTTTCTCCGAAAATATTTACAATTCGGATGCTCTGCAGTTGTATGGGAAACTTGCTTATGCAAAGTTTTCTCATTACTGGAAATTTTGAATAAAAAATAGATTATGTTTTATTTTTTTTTATCTAAAATATTATAATATTATTAAAATTGTTTTACACTAGATATATACCATATTTGTAACTACATGTGCTTTAATACAGTGAAAGGTGGAACTAGAAATTATAATTGTGAGGTGTTGAACGTCGTGTAAATCATTGCGTGGGACTAAAAAATTATGTATAATATACACCCTATAATAAAATATTGTATGGGGCTAAGAAATAATACACATCCTATAAACTACTGAAAGAAAGAAATAAAACAATCTTCATATGTAAAGCTGGAGGGCTTTAAAAATATTTTCTATCTCTGGAACTGCGGCAATAATTTATATGTCTTAACTTTTCCATTATTTATTTTGAATTTGTAAATTTGATACAAAAATAATTTAGTTATTATAAAAATATAATAGTAAAATCAACCTAACTCTAACTCAGTACCGGTATGCTGCGATTAGACTTTCTACTCCGCTTGTCTCTCTCCCTCTCATCTCTCACAAGTTTTTCCATTTCACTATTGTCTATTTTCCCCTCTATTTTTTTTCCCCAGAATTTTCAAATATATTTATCAATTTGTTCGCTTTCATTTTTAAAAGTTCTTTTTATTATATGATTGCACATATATTACGTGTGCCCCGTTCTACTAGTAAAATTAACAGGCTATATAGATAAAGAAAGATGCCCAATTTAATTGAATCCAGATGATATAAAAAATTGCAATAACGATCTATAAATTTCCAGACAAACTAGTACAAACAATTATTTATATACAGGCATGGTAACAAATTACAATGCAAGAATATTAATGTTTAGCTATAGGCACGAGTTTTTTATGTTATTCAGTTAGCCCAAAATGGTGCATACATCAATTACAAACTGATAAATAGGTGTTACGATTAGTTATTTATTTCCTACTTGGCGCCTACGGTCTCTTTCTAATTAATATTTATACAATTTTAGTACAAATTGGGCATTGCCAAAATTCCTCCCTTATTAATACTAGTTAAAATTTTACTACTTATTGTTCTAAAACTTACTTATCGTTATTATAGAAAATTAAAGTTTTTATCTCAATACCATAATTTTAAATGTATATTCAAAATTATTGTTAAATGTTGTAATTTACTATTCATTTTTGTAAAGCTTATTTCTCATTGTTCTCTCTCTCTCTCTCTATATATATATATTTATTATTATTATTTTTTTAATTTTACTTCTTGTATTCTTCAAAACTTACTAGCAAATGTTACTCTTAACAAAAGTTAATATTTATATGAAAAAGATAAAAAAAAAAAAATTACTTTTGGTACTAATATTTCAAGAAGCACTAAAAAATTATGATATTAATACAAAAATTGTTATTCTTGTATCCAGAAAATAGGATTTGAAATTTGTTAAATGGAAGTAGATTTTAGGACTTAAATGAAAAAAAATAAAAAACTAATGAGATTTTTAATCATTTATATAAAAATTTGAGGAAGGGTCAGAAAAAATAAAAGTATTTAATAGATGATTATTTTTGGTATTACATAAAAAATATTAACACCGTAAGTAGTCACACGTTTTGAGGAGAGTGAGCGGATAATAAAAAATCATAAGAGGGTTTTATGCAAAAAAATAAACCACAAGGGGGTTTTGTGTAGATTTTTCAAACCACGGATAGGTATTATGTTGATATCCTGTAATTATTGCAATATTGTATGTCCTAAAATAGTTTAGAAATGTGACCAATTATTTATAAACTAATAAAGTAATTCATACATTAATTTCAAATAATAGAAAAGACAATTGGGTATTTATCAAAAAATGAAGCAGATAAGCTAAAATTCGCCATAGATAACGTGGGTTAAACGAATCGGGGTGACAGACGAGGGGGCAAAGTGAATTAAACTTGTGCATAAGATGGAGTAGCTTTCTTTTTGCTGAAAATCAAAGAGAATTGAACTCGGTATTAGAGCGAGAGTTATGAGAGATAACGTTGAAGAGTATTGAAAAGAAAAAGAATAGTAAGTAACAGAGACTAAATGAAGCTGTCCTTTTTTTCACAATTCCAATAATAAACTCATAGACCATAGTTAAACTCCACTTTTAAATCACAAAAAGAAAAAAACAAAGAAGATAAATAATTTTTCTCTCTCTTCATTCCTCATTCTCTTTCCTGATTCATTGTAGCATCACCATTATTTTCATTTTTAATTTTCAATTGATAAAATTTGATATCACAATCCAATTGCACATGTATGACGTTAGATAGATTATGCAATATAACACACAAGGACTAAACAAATGCCTTCTTAATACTGCAGTGGCCGTATGGACATTTTGTCCCCTAAACATAATTCTATTTTTTTATTTCAGAAAACACATAATCTAGAAACCCATAGAAGAAGGGTGAATGGTCTCAACATTTTTTTTTAGTAAAATGGTCCCTGTAGCATCCATTGTAATTATTACATGTTCCAAGTTTAGGAAAGTGATATATTCGATTCCAAGTTTAAAAAATAAAAAATAAAATTTGGTATATCCTAAAATTTTTTCTCACACTCAGAATTTTAAGTGCTTGAAGCTAGATAAAATCAACAAAATGATTGTAAAATACTAACTTATCCTTGTACAGTTCACATCGTTATCACTTTATTTGAGTTTATTGGTATTTACACAAACACAATAGGGGGTGAATTGTGTAATTTTAAAAACTTAATAAAATGATAAAGTATTTTGAAATCCAAATTTTAACAAGTATGAAAATCAATAAGTTTAAATCAATTGCTAAATAAATTAGACAACAACAAAGTTAAATTAATCTAATAAATTATATAATCAAGAGTTTAGAGATAAAAAAGTGCAAACTTAGTTTTTATAGTGGTTCGACCAACTTTCATTCACGATCCCTATGGCTACTCTTTAAAGTCAAACCGCTTGAGGTTCTGTTATCACCAACGAAACAATTACACAATTCCAATTAGCTTTCCGAGAGTTAATCAATCCACTTGAAACAATCCATCAAATCTTAGAGTATACCGTCATAATGATTCACACAATGATTTGCAAATAATCACAAGCACGCTCACAAAGAGTAACAAAGTTTGAAGATGAATGATTATAAACTTTCTATCATCTCTCAAAGATATATGATTACAAAAATTAAGAACATTTTGGAGAGGTTTAGCACACTATAATGATGTAAAAATTAAGCTTGATATAGCTTGATTATGACTTCAATTGTTTATGAAGTGAAAGTGAGTTTTGAGCTTTTTATCTCTTAATTATGATTGATTTTGATGATTAGAGGATGAATCCTTATTGAATTGTTGATGAAAACCTTCAATTGATTCTCTATTTATAAGCCTAGATGATCAACTAACCATTTATACCTGTTGAAAATATGACCGTTATGCTTGAAATGCAGTATGTACCGGTACTTAGAATTACTGTACCACTACACAGGCCTCAAATTGTTTGCAAGTAGCTCTGGAAGCTGTAACTAACGCTATGTGTACCATTATACACATATTGTGTACTGTTACACAAACTTTTGATCCATTTTTGCTTCGAATTTGATATTGGTCAAAACATAAAAATTATAAATATTTGAATTACCTTTTTAGGAGGTAAAGTAGGTTGTTATTGGACTTATGAGTTAGGAGATATGCCAATTTTACGAAACAATATCGATTTTGAACACATAGACTGTTTCCCTTCATTCCTCTTTCACTTTAAAATGAATCTTTACAAAATCATGAAAATTGTAAATACTTTAATTATATTTCTAGACAAGTTTTGTAATCATCCGTTGGGTTTATAAGTTATAAGATATGGTTATTTTACCAAATAGTTTTGATTGAAACATGCCGTTTAGGCTTTTACTTTTTCACGATTTGTTTGTCTTTTAAGTTGTGTTATGTTTTGAGTTTGTAATTGACTTTGCACATTCACACAAACTTAATCAAACATAGTCTCCTAATGAATATAAAATAAACTTTGTTTTCTTACTCATACGTCACTATCAAAATATATTTATTCAAAATTTGGGTCAAACAAATTTGTATGGTTTAAAATCACTTTGCATTCATAATAAAAACAAATTCCGTCACTTGACAATTACTATTTTAATTGAGACTTGGGGATCAAATATATTTTTTCGTGAAACCATATGTACCGTCTTTGTAGTTAACCTCTAGAAGTTTACAAGTTTGTTTTGTTGTATCTTAAATAAAAAATTATGTTTAAAATTGGATAATATATGATTTTTTAGCTTATAAGTTAATCATATATGTTATTTTGACCTAAAAAGCCTCAAAATTTTAAAACTAGATAAAAATAAAATGACTTATTATACTTTGAGGATAGCAAAATTAGAAGAAGGATGTTTGACACTGTGTAAGGATGTGTCGATATTTTTAGATACAAAACAAAATTTTGAAATAAAAAAATTCAGAAATAATTTTATAATTTTATTTTTGTAATTGAAAAGCTCTTCATCAGCCGAACAAAATTACTCTCTATACAAGAATTATTTTTCTTATAAAATACAATAATTTTTATATTTTGAGGACACAATATTACAAATTTAAAACAATACATTATTACTATTTTTAATTAAAATTAATTATAATAAATTATTATTATTATCTTATAATAATTTTACCCTTAAAATATAGTAATTGAATGTAAAAAGCTTACAATTGCCTATAAAGAAAATTTCTGTTTGAGATCAAATCCCACCCGAACACGTGTTAGTCACCCTTCAATTAGCTTAGTAACCGGCGGGAAAACGCGAGAAGATCAGCAGGTTATGGCGGGAACAAATCAGACTTTATATTGACGGGAAATTCATATATAAACACGTATATATATATATATATATATACATACGCACACCCACACTCGCACATACAAATAGGCTCTCTAACTGAGAGATGGGGAAGAGGAAGAGAGCTAGGGCTACGAAGGACGGAGAAGATCAAAGCGAGTTTGACCAATCTCCATCTTCTTCTTCTTCAATGGAGAATAAGAGCTTGTACGAGGTGAGCTATCCGATTAACCTCATTGATTCTATTCTTATTTATTTTTCTTTTTATATATAGAATTTTAAATTATCAAACCTATATGTTAGGGTTTCTCATTTTGAGATCAAGAAAAGGAATTTACTGTATATTTCTTGTGGGGATATTAGATTTCTTTTGCCACGATAGTGCTACATGTGCTCAAAGCTGTGTTAAGAGAGTGGTTTTGGGGGAGATGAAATTTATGAATATGTGGATTATGATGATTTAGCTTAAGGTGATTTGTGCATATAAAAGGGAGACTTGCTAGTGCACCCATTAGAAAGTGTGGGAATCTTGAGAGGAGAACAGTGAGGAAAGGTTGAAGTAGACCTATTACTATTTGGATGAAGTGATACAGAAGAACAAACGTATTACATGGGCGAGCAAGTTACTTTAGATGGGAATAGGTTGGTGTTTAAAGAATTTCACATTAATAACCCAACATGATATCTTATTTTTGTTCCATTTAGCCAACCTCAATTTATTGGGATTTCAAGGCTTCGATGGTGATGAACGTGCTTTTTTTTTTTTTTTGCTACGTGTAGTATGTTTGTGATTAAGTAATTAATCTAATAATTAATCTAATAAGTATGGAGAAAAGCTCGACTGAAATACGTAAAAACCTTGTTTGTAGTTGTGGCCCTCCCAATTCCTGTTATTGTGCCATGTAGTTGGTCCTTAATTGATTGAATCCATGTTGGTGGTATCCAATGTGCGGTTTAATTAGGGTAAGGGAAATGATTCTCGCAATTACAATGTGGCCAAATTGTACAAATAGCCATGTGGAAAGATCCGCTGGTTGATCCTATTTTCAAGTAGAAGATAATGCATAGGATGCAGGTGTTTGTACAGTCTTTATACGTAATTTTATGCACATATATTGTTACTCTGGTATTTGCATAAATCTGATCATTAGAACAGATTTACTTGATTTATTTTAATATAAGAAAAAAAATCGCGTTAATATATCATACTCTCAATTTCCTTATCTTTAAGGGGCCCTTCTCTCTCCATAGAGAAACATGGAGACACATACAAATGAAATAGTAACTATGCTACGGTGGTTGGAGTTTGGAGTCCTTTGCTTGTTAATGACACTCTTACACTCCTTCCATTTTCATTTCCATTTTCAAGCGGATCTTGGAGATTAAGAGGCACTAATGGGGGTGCCCGAGCAAAAATGTTAACAAGTGGATAATAACATCAGGACAGAAATTCAGTTGATGAATGGATGAACAGATAAATCAACGATATGTACCAACAGAATCAGACCAAGGTGCATTATGGCAAGAAATGTTTAATGTCCATGGCCAGAGAGAGAGATAGGGATGCTAATATTGCAGTACTAATAGCTAAATCGAGAGATTACATGATAAATATTGCATCAAATCGAGGTGGTCTGTTGTGATTTTCATTGGCCAGATCACATTCTTTTAGCCTTTTGTTGTTCCTGTTTCCACTTTTGTTCACTCCCCATCCCTGTTTATTAAACTTGAAGTGAAGCCAGACTGCGATAATATTCTAAAAGTTTAGTCAATCATTTGTAGGTACTTGGTGTGGAGAAGACAGCATCTCAACAGGAAATAAAAAAAGCCTATCATAAGATGGCATTGCGATTGCATCCTGATAAGAATCCTGGTGACGAGGTTAAAACTTTTTCCCCTGGGGATTGTTTAATTCTCTACGTAAACGTTCGATTTCTGTTCCCAGTATTGCAGTACTTGAAAGATTATTTTTCCTTTTCTTTTTCAGGAGGCAAAAGAGAAGTTTCAGCAGTTGCAGAAGGTGATATCGATTCTTGGTGACGAGGAGAAAAGGTCTCTTTATGACCAAACTGGTTGTGTTGATGATGAGGTTTGTAGTTACCACGTCATTCTGCACACTGAATGTGTTGTTGAAGTGTTTTGGCATCAGAGTACTCATTGGATCCGAATACTTGTCAGTCCTGCAAATTAAGAGAAATCTCCACATTCACATTTTTTTTGCTAATATGCCTAAAAAAGCCTGATTGCTGGAAAGTGTTGTTTATATGCCAAGATCACACTTGTTTGGATTATCTAATTATTATGTTATTTTATGAACTAGAAACTTTTAAGCAGCTCACAGTTCTTTCTTTTCCAACTTGTAGGACCTTGCAGGAGATGTGGTTAACAATTTAAGGGATTTTTTCCGGGCTATGTACAAAAGGGTAATTTTTTTCCTCTGTGTATCTTTTATGAAGGTGATACGTTAATTACATTTATATAT
>MKEJ01010329.1:0-16239 GCA_001753735.1 Embelia ribes
ATTCCAAACAAGACCCTCACGAAAGCTGCCAAAACTAGCTCTGACACCCTCCCCACTCCCCTATCTCTCTATATGTTTGACTGGATTTCAAAATTTGGGAAAAGTTTACTCAATTCACCGATTTACGTCCCAAAAATAAATATTATTTTTTTATAGGAATTTTGGATTTACAAATATATAAAAAATTATTATATATATTTATTTATCAACTGACACTTAAAAAAAATTACTTACACATAGATAGAAGTGAGATTAATCATTCATAGTAATATTATTAATTTTTTCTACATATTAAATAACGAAGGAATATATGTAAAAAAAAAAAAAATTTACGTAGTATAAAATTTCTATATATATTTTTAAATTTAATGTACAACAAACGACTAGTCTTGCAGGATTTGTGATAGAGCATATGGTCAAAAAAAGGTTGCTAAACGTTGAAATAATTTTTCATAGCAATGTTATCATTCACCACCCATGAGTTTTGCCTTATTGTCCTGAGCACAGACTAATTTCATTTTCCAATCAATTAGGTGCATTACGTTTCAATAAATCTTCAAAGAGCAAATTTTTTTATTCTGTGCTGGCTTTAAATTATTTTGACCATTTTGTCTTTTATTCTAAAAAATTTAAATATATATCTCGTTGATGGTATAATTACATCATTATGACTAATATGTTCAAAGTAATATCCCATAATTTCTTATATTTACTAATAAAACCATCAATGAATCTTAATAATTAAATACAAGTAGATAATGGAAAATAATGAGATTTATTAATTTTTTTTAATTAATTAGAAATAAAATAAGAATAATTTTTTACATTTCAAAAGTTATATAAATAGTGAGATTATTAAAACTTGCGTAGAAGAGTAAAAAACGCTTCGTGTATGAGTTGTAGTCTTTCCTTTGAGCGGGTTGTGACACACATTCTTTTGTCTTTCTTTATTTGTCCATTCAAACGACCAATCCTGAGTTTTACTGCAAAAATTGGGAGGTGGTTAACTCTCAAAAACTCTTCAATACTTTATTCCATATCTTAGAGAGAAACGACAATTATATAATTTGAAAATAAAAAGGGTATTAGTTGTTATCTCTTTATTTTTTCCGACGATAGCATTATATATTTATAGTACTTTGTACTTGTAGGGTATATAATACTATGTGCATGGCTAATACTTTCACAATTAACTATTCATCCGCGTTTTACCATGGAGAATGGCGTGTGCTACTTCCCCCCCAAATTCATGATATTGTATATTTTTTGACTTATCAAATAATACATAACCAAATTAGGGGGTTACAAACTTCCAAAAAAATATAAGTTGTCGAAATTATTGTGTAAAATTATTGAATATTCCAATCATTAAATCTGAAATATACATTATTGGAGATGTCTGATCGTCCTCCGTATTGGTACATGAAAACGCAGGTGATTGAGCATTTGCAAAAGCCTCCCACGCTCAAGTTAGTACTTGGAATATGAAAAATACAATCAAGTGCATTAATTGTAGAGATAAAAAGTATTACCTAATCTTATTTTACCGACATGCAGCAGTATTTATAATATATTGTACTTGGGGAGTACGTGAATAGCTAGCGTGAAAATAACATGCTTAGTCCATAAATTTTCATTTGTTTCTTATTTTTCATTTTAAAAGACACAAGTCATCGTTCAAATAATTTTTTTTCTAGAAGATTGTCAATGCATTATTTGACAATAATATACTAAAACTTTTAATATTTCACCAGTTTTGGAACTTAAAAGACATGTTCATAACCATTGTGTTGGTTGGAAAAAACGAATGGAGCCCCCACCATTGCTTTGCCGAGGGCAATGGAGAGTTACACTTATGAACTGTGCCATCAACTTGGTCTCTATTAGTAATTAATGCCTAAATAGGTGTGGAAAAATAAAGTCTAAATAATTGACCGGTAATTTATTTATTGAATCGAATAGTATGAGTGAAATGTAATTTTAGGAATGTGAGAGGGGTAGTTTGGTTATGCGAAATGGAGGAACGTGGCACAAGAATTCAAAATTTTAAAGTAGGAATAGATAGATCATGTGGTAATAGTATTTCTTTGTCCATATTTGATAGGCAACCATTTTATATTGGTTTTACATCTAATTATATTTCACTTTACATCTTCAATATCATTATAATATATATTTTTTTACTAATATGTACTTATTTAATATATATATATATATTTATTAAGAACTACTCTCCCATTTTATTAATATAAGACTTTTTTTTATTTTTTACATCCAATGTATAGACTTATTTCCTTTATACCCCAATTCAATATAATAATATTTTATCAACACCAACTACTTTTTATAATATTAATAAACATGATTTAATACGATGTGTTTTTATTAATACTAATCACTTTTTACAATGTTAAGAAACACACTCATGATGCTGAAGGGTATTTTTAGAATAATAATAATAATAAAATTAATTTATCTATTCTCATTAAATATAATTTTTTAATTTAATTGGAAAAAAAGACTTATATTTCCAATAAAACATAATAGTAAAACAAATGAGTCATGTAATTGTTGAATTTCATCAATTAACTTTTCTTAATATATATATATATATATATATATATGTGAGAAGACATATGGACGGAGTAAATTCCCATTGATTTGACTCAATTAGACTTTTTTAATTAGTCTTAAGAGCAAGCCCTCTCTCACTCACTCCTAGGTTTAATTAATTAAAGTCTCACTAATATCCTAATCCATCTCTCTCTCTCTCTCTATCTCTCTCCCTAGATTTGTCTCCTTCTGAACAGAGAGATACACTCTCCAAACACTTTCTCTCTCTAAACATCAATGGCGGAGGAGCTTCTCATTCTGCAACTCTCTCTCTTAGCCCCCGCATTGCGCTTTCTCTCTCCTCCGCATCTCTCCTGATCTCTCTCTCGACACTTCTTCCGCATCTCAGGTGATTTCTCTCTCCTTTCAACCTTTCTCTCTCTATCCTTCTCTCTCTTCGGTTCCACTGATTGTGTACCTTTTATTTTCACTTTATCTTTTTTTATGTTTATATTTTGAACTAACTGAAATGCTTTTGAAATCACATTCTGTTGTCTGTTTCTAGGTTTTCGTTTCTTTCGTGGGATCTGCACTTCGGAAGGTTAATTTTCTCTATCTTGCTCTATTATTGTTTCATTTTTGGTTGTATTGAGTTGAGTGTCAACTATTTGAGGTTGGTAGAGCTAATTAACGCATTTTTATCTCCACTTTGTCTCTTTTTTTCGGAGGGTATTTATGTTTACTTGTACAAAAGTGTTTTTGAAATCACATTGCGTTGTTTCTATGTTTTCTTTGTTGTCGCGGGATCTGTACTTTGAAAGCTAAGTTTGCTCTATTTTTTTTCAATTATTGTCTTATTTTTGCTTTATTGAGTTGAGTGAAAGTTATTTTCACTAAGTCCATACTTTTACTCTTCGTTTTATCCCTCTTTTCAGTAACATTTTGTCTCTATTTCAACTGAAGTGTTTTTGAAATCACATTGTGTTGTTTCTAGGTTTTGTTTTCTGTTGCAGGATCTGTATTTTGGAAGGTAAATTTGCTCTGTTTTTGTTCGATTTACGGTCTTGTTTTTCGTTTTATTGAGTTGAGTTACAATTATTTCTGGTCATTAAAGTCAATAGATGCATTTTCTGTTTATTTTCACTTCACTTTCTCTCTTTCTAGATGTTCTTATTTTGGTGATCATTTGAACTAGACTGTTTTTGAAATCACATCATTTTGTTTTAAGGGTGTTTTTTCTTGTTGCGGGGTCTGTGCTTCGGAAGGTTAATTTGCTTGATTTTTGTTTGATTCGTTGTCTTATTTTTCATTTTATTGAGTTGAGTTACAATTATTTGCGGTTCTGAGAGCCAATTAATGCATATTATGTTTGTTCTCTCTTCTGTTTATCTCTCTTTTCCAAAGCTTTTTACGTTTACTTTAATTGAAATGTTTTTGAAATCACATTGTTTTGTTTCTAGCTTTTTTGTGTTGCGAGATCTATACTTGGGAAGGTAAATTTTCTCTGTTTTGTTAGATTTGTTGTTTCATTTTTTCGTTTTATTGAGTTGAGAGACAATATTTCCAGTTCTTAGAGCCAGTTAATGCATTTTCATCTCCTTTAAGATTTCGTTTGACAGAATGGCTGTATCATAAACATAATGAGAGTTTTTTTAAAAATAAAAAATAAAAAGCACTCACATTTTGATAAATTGTCTGTATAAGCATTTCATTGAAACATAGTCTTAATTTTTCCAAGGTTCTTTACTAGTAAGCATTTTTTAACATTTAATTTTTTTTTATAAATGCTGTTATATCTAAGCAATATCGAATTTATATTCTGCACACTTTAGCAAGATATTGATTGTTTTGACTGTATAGGTTTGATTTGGTTTCTGATTTTTTGCTCTGTGGAAAATCAATATTTGTTTAATCCTTTAGTTTTTCGGTGGTTAGTTGTTTCTTCTTATCCCTTGTTTGGTTTGTCGTGGATAACTGGTTTGCATATGTAGTTCTTGCATAATAAGCTTGTCGAACTTTCATACAACTTGTGGTTGTCAAAAATATTTTAAAGGATTTGACACTTCGTGGTTTATAATAATAGGAGGTCAAATTAGCTGCATAATGGAGCAGTATGAAGTATTGGAGCAAATTGGGAAGGGAGCTTTTGGTTCAGCACTTCTTGTGAGACATAAGCTTGAGAAAAAGAAGTGAGCTTAATTGATGCACATCATTTGTTCCCCTTTTAGTTTAGGTGCCATATTTTTTAGTGCTATAATCAGTGATGATAAAGATGACTTAATGGATATTCTCTTATTCTTGTCGCAAGGTATGTTTTGAAAAAGATCCGTCTTGCTCGGCAAACTGACAGGAGCCGCAGATCTGCTCACCAGGAGGTTCCATTTTTCCTTATAAAGTTTGCTAGAAATATTTAGACTTTGGAATAAGACTTGTCGACATAATTAGGCAAATGAATTTTTTTTTTCTGTAACCTGATTAATTGATTTGTGCAAGAGTTTGAACAAAAGGTGAATAACATTGCCATCGGAAGCTGAGGGTGTGTTTGGCTTCAACTTCAAAACAATGTTCTCTTTTCTTTTTTTTTCTGATCTGCTTGGCGAGATCAAAATCAATGATTTTTCTCGCTATCCTATTAATAGTGGTCCTGTTCTTTTGTCATACCGAAAAGATGGTTGGAAAAAAAGCATCAATGGCTTTTACGCACTAATATCTTTTTCCTGCCTTCGTAGATGGAGCTTATATCCAAAATGAAGAATCCATTTATTGTGGATTACAAAGATTCTTGGGTAGAAAAGGTCAGCAAACTGCTATCATTCGGGTTAAATTGGCAATGCCATCTTCTTATTTCATCACTTCATCCATTTTTCTTTTTCAATCATTTTTATTTGTATTTCAAATCTTGTGCCATACCGAAATGAACGTGCAGAACACTTACAGAAGGCAATCAACACTTAAGAATATATATGCACTGATGCAACTCTCCTGTATTTGTTATTAACGAGTTTCTGCCATTGCTTTAGGGATGTTACGTGTGTATTGTCATCGGATATTGCGAAGGTGGAGACATGTGAGCTTCCTTCTTCTGCATTTCACTGTTTAGATTCATTTATTTATGCTAAGGAAACGTACTTGCCTAGTTGCCTCTAATCGTTTAACTTTGTCCTCGGCTATTTGTTTCTTTGGCAGGGCTGAAGCTATTAAAAAGGCTAACAATGTCTTGTTCTCAGAAGAGGTTATTTTTTCTTTTTAGCATAGTATTTCTATCTTTCTTTGGATCTAGTGCATTCTACGTAGCGTAGCTTTTAGCTAATCTTTGAGTTTGTTTGTCTTTTTTCTGACACATTGCTAACTGTTTGCAGAAGTTATGCAAATGGCTTGTACAGCTACTAATGGCACTAGACTATTTGCACACGAATCATATTCTCCATCGTGATGTTAAGGTGACTTGAATGCATAAGTTTTAATAGAAATTTAGTACATTATTGCTATGATAAATTTCTCTCTGATATATAGGGAAATTCAAAGGAGTACATGATTGTAAATCTAAAAGATTTCCATCTTAAAGTGTGTTTGAAGGATGCTACGAGTTTAATTTATTCATTTGTATGTTTGTACTGTTAAGTTTTACTGACAGTTATCAATCACATGCAGTGCTCTAATATATTCTTGACTAAAGATCAAGACATACGTCTCGGTAAGCAATGTGTTTCTACTATCATATTTCTGATGGGGGATATTTCTTTTGCGAAATCACACTATTAACCAATGGCATTTTAGGTGATTTTGGACTTGCTAAGATGTTGACTTCGGATGATCTGGCATCATCTGTAAGTCATTTAGACTGTTTAACTTGCATCTGTTTGATGTTTTTGTATTCCCTTATTGTTTATTGATAAGATTGGTGTTTCATAACTTAGATTGTTGGAACACCAAGCTATATGTGCCCAGAGCTTCTGGCGGACATACCATATGGTTCTAAGTCAGACATTTGGTCCTTAGGCAAGTTATTGATATTGAAATGATTATATAGAACATGCAAATTTTTTGTTTTGTTTTAATTGTCATGGACTTATGGAGATTATAAATTTATTTCAGGATGCTGCATATACGAAATGGCTGCTCACAAGCCTGCCTTTAAAGCATTTGTAAGTTGTAAAATCATTATGTCAGGGTTTTTGTAGACGTTATTGTTGCTATCGATCACTGTGGGTCTTCTTTCAGTTGTCTGTGCATTTGGCCTGAAACTGCAGTTACTGCGCATATTGTTAAAGAACAATACACTTGATATCATGTCTATTGTAACTTTTGTGTGGTGAACTTTTGGTATCCCTTTTATCAACTTTCCTGCAGTGTGTTAGACCTTGAAATTAAGATTATTGTTCTTATATGTGTGAAATTTTGTGCAGGATATGCAAGCACTTATCAACAAGATAAACAAGTCAATTGTGGCACCTCTCCCGACCAAATACTCTGGGCCATTGTGAGTCATGTCCTTTATTTCACTGATAGTCATTTAATTGTCTTATCATACTTCAGCGTTGATGTAGATAATATCTACTAAGAATTATAGTACCAATATCAGAATTTCGGACACCTACCCTATCATTGATTCAAGGTTTGGTCATAGCAAAAGTGATGGAAATGATGATGATTCTTCTAATTTTGTTTTTCATCATTTTCCTTTTTAAATCCTTCCTACAACATGTGTCAAGTTTTCTGTAGCATGAAATTGTTTTCATATTTGATGACTTCATGTTTATTAAATTACTTTTTTCGTTGATTCTTTTTTTCCAGTCGAGGTCTTATCAAAAGCATGCTGCGAAAGAATCCAGAACTACGGCCAACTGTATTATCTCTAAACTCCTTAGTCTTTGCCTGTACATTACATATGTTTCATCTGTCTGCGAGTATTTATTTCCTATAATTCGGGAAAAAAAGAAAAGATATTCTGCACATTGTGTTGAGGAAGAGCTGCACTTAGCACAGTCGCAACAATGGACAACATAAGTTGCTGGGGAAGTACTAAGGGTTCTTTGAATAGAAAATTTTGCTAGTTTTTTATGGAAATTGTGGTCAATAACCATGGTTAACGGTTAGTCTTTCAAAATACCATTCGCATCACTCTCACTTGTCTTGATACTTCCTAAATTTACTCACTGGAATTTCAAATATTGAACTACTTACAGCCTGTTACCATCATTCCTATCTGGTCAAAGAGGAGTTTCTTTTTTAAATAATTGTACAAGTGTATTTCTTTTTACAATTACCGCATCCTCTTAGGGACAAAGATGTATTGGGAAATTTGAGGCATTCTTTTAATGATGTAAGAATACTTGATTTGTCAGGCAGCTGAACTTCTAAAGCACCAACACCTCCAACCTTATGTCATTAAGGTTAATCTCAAGCTCAATAGCCCCAGACGGAATAGCCTGTCTACTCATTGGCCAGAAACTGAATATGTGAAGAAAACTAGATTTGCTGAGCCAGTAGCTCCTGTTTCCATTCGCAAACAAAGACGCAACTCGTTAGGCAATGACCGGACTCTAAATCCAAGCATATCTGTTATTGAGCAAGATTCTTCTTCTACTCAGAAGAATCGAAGAACTTCAAGTTATTCGAACCAGAGGGTGACAGAATTATCTGTAGGAAGTGTTCTTCAGGAGACGGCCTCAGTAAAATTCATTCCCAAAGATTCAAATAGTGGCAAGACCACAAGAATTACACCCTCAAAAGCTTCTGCCACTCCTAAGAGTCGATCTGAGCTTTCAAAGAATCATGAATCTGTGAGTTTCCGCAAATTGATATCTCCACTTTATCTAATAGTATACATCTACATTTATGTGACCAGGGATCGGCATGCACATCTTCAAAAGTTATCAGCATTCACTTTCCCCCTCGTTTAGAGTGCTTTAAAGTAACTAGATTCCACAGTGACTAATAAAGTTGGTTAATTTTTAGATTCTACTTAAATTTGATTGGAGGCCAGTTTAGTATTGCTTACTTTTTAGGTGTTGAGTTTTTGTAAAGATCTCAGATCTTCAATGGGGTTTGGAAAAGATATAGCAACAGCAACACACAATTAACACCAATGAAACTATTTTTGGGACAATTTTCTGACTTGTATTTCAAACTGAAAAAGAGATGATAACAACTAATTCGAAGGAAAACTGGAAATGAAAGGCAAAATGAAATCTATCTTACTCGAACTATTGAAAAAGAACAGATCAATCTCAGCCTCCCACTAGACTTCTATTCCTCTGCCTTTTATACTAACGTTTAGGTGAAGTTCTTAGAAATTGTATAAAACTCCCCTGCATTTTCAAATAGAGTAGTTGCGCCCTTATTTCTTACACCAAGCTCCCCCTCCTTTTCCATGAGTAACAATTAAATGCCACACTTATCGGGTACGTTACAACTCCCACACCCATTAAAACTTGCCTTGTCCTCAAGGTGATGCAAATGACATAGATACTTGGAAAGTTTAGTACTCGAGATCGCAGCTTGGAACTAGACTCTCTAAGAACCCGTCTTCAGAAGTTAAGCTTAGCTTAGCTCCTCTTGAAGCATCATTCCTAAAGGCATCACCACCTAGTTTAACCTCCGTTGTGATAGAGAGTATTTACTCAAAGAAATCAAGAGGAAATTCTGGATATAAACCATCATAAGCCTCATCGTTAAAAATACCAGACCCCAATCTTTTAACTTCCTCTGACAAGGCGCTAGCACTTGCATCAACCCCAACGGGAATATATGAGTATGTTTGTAGGGTTCTATCATCATGTAAAACAAGGCAATGAACTGAGTGGTGCAAACTTTGTGCAAAAATTTCGTGCACCCCCATGGAAACAACAATAGCATCATCGCTTTCAACAACAGAGAAAGGAACAAATAAACCACTTCCAATAAGCAATTCTTTCCAATGGTATCCAGCTGCCTGAAGCTTATTATTGTGGTCATCCGTGTCTCCTTTTCTGCCTGGAAGTTGAATGGGAATTGATGGTTTACACTCCTTCAGTTGAGCAGCTCTGTTTTGATAATTTAGCAAATGGAGGTACTTAAAAGAAAGTTGGAGCTCAACTGCCACTTTGCATGGAAAGACATTCTCCAACTTGTCTAGAACAATAGTGTTTCCAAACAATACCTTTTCCAGATAGTCCACATAAACAACAAGGCTTTCTATAATCTGGAGATTTTCTTCCAAAAGGAATATCTTTGGTACATGAGTGCATAGAATAAACAGGTATCCTCTCAAGGAAGACGCAGCCAATTGAAAGCTCTCTCTCACAAACTCCACCAGCAAATTAAGTTTACTGGCATCATCTTGCTCACTTTCTTCTTTTTGCTTCCTACTGATGTTATCTTGATTTCTTTCTGTCTTTCTTCTTGTTGCTTATCGCCCTCTTCTTTTTGCTCCATCTTCTCATTTTTCACATAAACTTCATATTGAGAAGCAAAGCCATCGAGACAATTTATCATAGTCATCAAACAATGCCTCAAACCAGTTAGTGGTCCTAAGCACTTGAGAAGTCTATCGGCTTGATAATCAACATATTTATCTTGAATTGCAGAATTATCCTTTAGCCAATCCTTGCTCCCGAATAATACTGTACCTCCCAAAGAGAAAAACAAAGTATTATTTCCAGATTCGACTTCAAAGGACTCCCTCACAAGTTTCAAAACTCTGGATACCACTTCTTTTACAGCGACATTTGCCGAAGCACTAACAAGGGTCCTTCTGTTCATCTTTAAAAGAATAAAAACCAGCACATGATGGTTTTATTTTTTCCCTCTGTTTGAAATACATTCCAGTCAAGTAACATATTCATCCCATCTTCATCTGTGATGTCATTCTTGCTATGGAAACAACACTTTTGAAGATCCTCCTCTATCACATAATCAGGGGAAATAACTTGGTCAATGATATTCAGATTTCTAAACAAGTGCAATGCATTCCAAATTCTTTTTTGAGTTGTAAATGCTTTCGCTCTTCCTTCTTTGACACCCATAAGTTTTGAGGGATTGGCTAGAACGAGTTGACAAAATATCATTTCCTACTCGTCTTCTGAATGTCACTTTCTTCCACAGTGACGAGAATGTTAATATCCATTTCAACCTCTATGATTCCAGTTAACGCCGGTGCGAGAGTCCAAGTTAGTCCAGCTTTTTGAAAATCATAAACTATTTCAGGTTTTGAATCTACAATTCTTTGTGCTTCTGCTGTTCCTCAGATGAAACTGTGTAACCAAGGAGTGAATGCAAAATAGTTAAGAGGGGAAATTATTTGAAAATCATTTGACGAAGCCACAAAGTCCAAGTTCTCTATACAAAGCTTTTGAAGAAATATCCAACCACCAATACTTAATACAACCAAACAATAACTGACACCAAACAGATGCCAACTCTTGTGGCTGAAAGTAATAACATTAAATTAAAAGAGTTGCATTTATTAGGAGGAATTGATATCTTAAACTTTAGCTAATAGTAGATCAATATTGAGATGAATGCAGACTTATTGGAATTGATGACCAAAGCCTGCACTGCGATGCAACTCACTATGAAGACCCAGGTGTGGAAAATTTTGTACCGATGGATATAAATGATGTACCAGCGACTTTTTTCTGTTCAAAAGCACTTAAAGTGTGTTTTCGCTTTTTTATTAGTTTGTTAATGCTTGCTTCATTATTTTCTTTTAAATTTTGGTTTGAATTTTCTGTTCCCTGTACACCATTGCCTGCACAACCTTTGCCTTGAGATTGCAACTTTCTCCTCATTGACTGATTTATTTGCTCTTGCAGTTACTGATTTCACAGACACCAATCAAAAGAACCATCCACTCTAGTCGAAGGGCATCTCTACCATCTATGGGAGCTATATCAAGACAATCCTCTTGTAAACCTAACCACCGTTTCCTCGACTGCATTAAATCTCCAGATGTTTCTGTAAATTCCCCTCGAATTGACAAATTCCCTCTTGCTTCATACGATGACCCCTATGTTCCCATACCTAGAACTTCACCAAGCTCTGGGCATGGCTCCACTTCACCACATGGCGACCATTCGATCATGAAGGACAAATGTACAGTCCAGATTCATGGCAAAAACTTTGGCCGGTTGAGTTTTGGTGGCACCGATGGAAGCAATTCCTCTGACCAGAATGCAACTGCTGGCGCTTCCAGCCGAACATCGTCAGATTTGAGGCGTCGCCGATTTGACCCAACTTCGTATCAACAAAGGGCTGAGGCTTTAGAGGGTTTGCTTGAGTTTAGTGCAAGGTTGATGATCGACCAGAGGTATGATGAGCTTGGGGTTTTGCTAAAGCCTTTTGGCCCTGGAAAGGTTTCTCCTAGAGAAACTGCCATTTGGTTGAGTAAGAGCTTCAAAGAGAACACAACCAAACCAGAAGAGGTATTCGAATGATGACTAAATCCTTTTACATTTAGGCAGAGGTTGATGTTTTAGACAATTATTAGGATTTCTTACATGTTATAAGTGCTGCAGTTATTTTAGTTCGATTCGGATAGGTTATTCGGGATTTGTTTCTGTATGTTCTACGAGTAGTTCAAGGGGACGGTACAAAAATTTCCCGACCTTGATGAAACATATATGATATGCGCATGTAGGCATGTTCAGAATTATGGACCAACTTTATGTACATCCTATATGTCTGACTAAGTAGTAATCATATGGGCATGCTCTCATAGTAAATTATGTTGGAGATTATGCGTGGCACGTCTCAAAAATGTGAAGGAGCAGGCGATCGACTTGTGAGTAGAAATATGCCGTGGAGTTTCAATAATATCTTACCATGAGAGCATCAGATGAGATTGGCCCTCTAATTTCATTTTGGCTTTTCTCTTTCCACATTAGTTTTTAGTTATGTTTTCTAACTCAAATTGCAGTGACTTTTACAGTAGCAATTATCTGATTTCAGATCTATGGATTTGCATCAGTTCAGTACTAGGTGTTTCCAGCCAGTACAACTCATCATGTGAACGGGAGTTATATTGTTTTTGTTGTACATTCAATTATATAGAGCGTTAATGGTTTATACTTGTATGGCAATACCTTGTTTGTCTTTTGAACCAGTAATAAGTACACAACTGTTACGAGTTGCATATATGTATATATATATATATTGTCCTGAAAAGGCATAATTTTCACAAATCACAACTGAATGATTCGTTCTTTGCACCGTTTAGACTCAGCCTTGCAGTTCACCAGTCAAGTTCCTTGCAGGGGCTCTCTGTAGTTGCAGGCCACGGGTAAACTGTTAATATAAATTCACTGGTGGCTGCATCAGGGAAAAAAAAAAAGGACCCCAAATTAGTCCAAAGGCAAACAAAATTAAAGTAGAAAAGGCATAATGAAAATTTAAGTACCTCGAATGCCATAATCGATCTGCTATTGCTTGATGAATCGGTAGTTACGCTGGAGCTGTCGTACTCTTTCTCCTTAGCAACTCCTTTTGCCGATTGATAGAGCTTGGCTAACCAAGGGTTCCGATTCTTCGGTCCATTTTTGCTCATGTTCACGGATGAAGAATGTGCCAAATCATCAGGGTCGAAATCCAGTCGTTCATTTGATGTCGATCGTCTGTTCTTCTGCTTAACGTTGGTTGTAGGCCGTTGCTTCGGCTCGCTATGCGATCTTGCCTTTGCCCTCGAAGATTCTGTGTTCGCCATGTAATTAGGCATCCATGGATTGTATACGGGGAGAGAACCAGAGAAATTAGCTGGCACGTTCTGCTTGGATCTTTTAGCCCGTGGAGAGTTCTGTCGAGTGCTTACATTGCTTAACGAGGATGGTGTACGCATATGAACTTCTTCGTCGGAGATTGGGACCCTTGGAGAAAAGTGGGTGAGGCCAGTATCAATTCTTTTGATTTCTTTGGGATTTCTTGAGATGCGTTTGGTTTTGGAATTTACTTGTTTTTCGCCAATTATAGTCTGATCCGTCCCCTAAACATGTGTATACAAAGCATAGTTGTTGTCAAGTTGTAGTGAAAAAGAGAAAAACAAAAATAAATGGTTCGTCTTCTGCATTGTCGTTCAAATTCAAAATACTGATAGACTGATTTTAGCAAGATGACAAAAATGGCATAAAATAAATTCATTTTCTTATTTCCAAAGACAAATTAGCCGGCTTTGACAAACTGTACCATAACCATGCTCATCCCTACAAGCAAAGCATATTCAAAAATAAAATTGGGAGACAATATTTCACTAATTGGAAATTTTGGTACCAAATTATTGATTCACTTGCATTGTATGCTTGTTTGTGTTGAACAAGATCTCTCGGACCGGTTCGGTCTTGGCTAAACCTTTGTGATTCATTGGACAGCCAGATCCTTTGAACCCGAGCTCGTATTTGTATCGATATCAACGAGTGCATACACCTTAGAGTAGCCGAGGTTCGTTTTCTCACCAAATAGCCTCTCACTAGTGCTTGTAGTTTAACTAGAGCTCGTAAAGCGCACAATGCTCTCCTTGCCTATGCAAACAAATCACTTAGCTCATACTAATTTATAGCATCTTATGTATCTATATATCAAATGGAAATTATATTCAACCCCACATTTATGGATCCTCGGATCCGGGATAAAGATTATCTACGAGTCTGCTTTTTCAAGGAAATGTTGAGTTTCACAACGTAACATTTCTTTTTCAATATAATGGACATTAATATGGAAAAATTAGATTGTAAAAATAAAAGTAAAAAATCATGTCGGGAATAAAAAGTCAGTGAACAAGGTTAATCAACACTATTATGGATTATTTTTGTGGTCTATTTGATATTTTTATTTATTATGAATGTTTTGGTAGAGCTTTCACATGTGGTTGATGGTAATGGAATTGGCATGATTCATGCCATATTCATTAGTATAAATATGTATGAATGAGGGTATAAATATATACCAAAGGTAAGAAAGAAAGAGAGAAAATGAGGGGAAATAAGTATAGAAATGGTATCAATTTGGTCCATATTTTAACTTTATTTTACATATTGTATTATATTGTAATTTCTCATTTGATATAAATAAAAGTATAAATTGGTATTAGTTATATGAACTAAACTCAAGTTAAATTTGTTTTAACTTGAGGCTGAACCACGTAATTCCTGATCTCCTTTTTTACTTTCCTACAAATTATTTTATTTGCATTCTAACATAATTTATAACGCTTTATCAATATGAGTCTCTACAGGAAAATATTGTTAGACTCTGTAAGAAATTTAATAAATTTGTCAATATATATATCTAGATTTTCTGAATAAAAATAGTCATAAATATGACTTCTTCAAATTCTCAATAGTAGTTGGGGCCATGCTAAAGAACTCTCTCATTTGAAAATTAAAATTCTCTATTTTCAGTTCGATAACATTTGTCAGAACTCTACTTCATTTTGAAGTGTTGTTAAATTGAGCATGCTAAACACTCCAAAATACAGTAATACAGAAATGGAAGTATCTTTTTTTTAATGGATTTATCAAAATTTGCATTTTTACAAACTAAGCAAATATTGGTTACCATATATTTTTCATTATATTACTGTCAAGTGTGACCACCTTATGTCTTTTAATTTGGATGTTTTGGCAAATGTTTGAGAAAAAATTCCTTGATGCATGTAAATTTAATTCCACATCACCAAGTAGAGATATTAGTTAAACAACTTTCTCCATTATATGGTGGGCCAATGTTATAACAGGTACCTTGAAAAAATTACACAAGTTTTTGCAATATCAAAATATTCTACACCCAAAATATTTATTTGAGGTTAAATCAATATGGTAGGCCTATGTTATTGCAGCAAACAATAAGGGAAATAGTTTTTATTATTTTATAAATATTTAAATTTAAAATTTATCATTGAAGTTAAATTAATATTTGTTTGAGATATTTTTTAGGTTAAAAGTATGAACATCATGGAGCGAGTCCAGGATGGCTGACCAGACTACAAAATATGTGCGAATATACCAATATGACTTAAAAGTTGAATAATCAAACCCTCTGATATATTAAGGGTACTAAATTATTATGCTTATAAGCCTAGCCATATATATATATTCAGATTTACTTTCTGGTTTCAACCGAAAGAAAATGAATTTATTAATGATAATTACCACTTTTGCATAATTGGTACTGGAAATAAATATGATGATTCTTAAGGATCTTTCCAACCAGTTTTGCTATAGTTTTTGGTGTGAATGGTATAATGTGAGCAATTGTAGATGGTGGCTATTAGCATTATACTAAAAATTATGTTTTTTTATGAATTTGGTAGTTTAATATTAAATATTATTTCATTTTAATGAAAATTAATTGAACAATTTTCTTTTATTATTCTTTGTTATTAATAATTAGATATCTCGTATTTTGTATAGTAGATGGTTAAGTGTGTAGAGTACGACTTATATTCAAAAGACTAAATCATTGGTTTCTTAGGAAATATAAGTTTAACGTGTACAACTTTATATGGAATTGCACACACCATCATCAGTAGAGTTGTAATAATTGGTTTTAGCATATTTATCCTGATTACAGATAATGGTTGAGTTCCAACTCCTTATACTGGTATATTTTGTATGTATTAAACATGATTGTGTCAAGATAATTATTTTTATACTGACTAGATAAAATTATTAACACCTCGTGGTCATTGACATTTTTTATGCTCTTAATCCTAAATTG